>CAEFZP010005732.1:0-267500 GCA_903064625.1 Mallotus villosus
CTACCAAGGATCACTTGCCAGAAAGAGGGTGTGGGAGGCCCCACTGGACCGCTGTGGCCTAGCAGAGGGCGAGCCCGTCCCCAAGAAGAGGCCCAGCAACAGCTTCAATGTTCAGGCTCTGGTCCATTGCTTTGGCTCCAGCACTGGAAACAGTATTTGTGGATCCATCCAGACCCATGCCCACCCCCAGCTGGGGGGCATCCAGAGCCAATCTGAGGCCAAGACCAGAAAGAGGGTGAGGGAGGCCCCACTGGACCGCTGTGGCCTAGCAGAGGGCGAGCCCGTCCCCAAGAAGAGGAAGATGATTGTTAAAGTGAATCGTCCTCTTACGCGACGGAGGGTGCGCTGAGGCAATGTTGTCAGTTTTCCTTCTTTGAGGAGGTGAAAGTTTCCGTTTTAGCATTCCATCAAGAGGATTGTGCCACCACTATTTTCTTTTATATATATTTTTTACTAAAGCATTATATGCATTATAATTATAAATACTCATATTTGTAGAGTTGCACTCAATTAAGAATGCTTGATTGACAAGTTAATACAAAATTATAAGCATGTGTGGAAGGATTGAATTGATTTATCTTGAAATGTAAAATAAGTCTGTACGATAAAAAGATAAGCAGTACCACTTGGATACAAACTCTGCCTCTGTTGTTGAACTGAGATGTTCACGTGGGTCACTTCACTTGGCATGGAAGACTGTGTCCAAATGATCAGAGGCTGATTATCCAACAAGTCTTGTTTGACAACAAAATCCAGCTATGGTGTTCTGTGATTGACTATGTGTCCTAACATAGCCTAAATACATCCGTTTGCAACAGTGAGCAGGGGTGGGTATGGGGCATGCCCCTTTAAGAGATTTGGCATTCATAAGCTGGGAGATTGCCGATGTGCTCTGACATACCGTGAATGCTTGAGCAGACATAAACAGAGCCGAGCCTGTGGGCTGGGTCAAAATGGAGCTGGCAGAACACCGGCACCATAAGCCATTCCAAACTAAAGGAAACAAGCCCTTCTCATACAATTTGGTGGTTGCAAATTTCACATAAGTTTACAGAACTTCTATCATGAATTAAAACTCTTGGGTTTCTCTTACTCTTTGGTTATTTCTTCTTTTAAATGCAAACTGATTTCTGGGAACCATAGCCACAAATATTTCACGTATATAAAGACTTGTGCAACAAATGAAACCTTAAAAAAAAATATTAAAAGTGACAGCCAGTGTAAGCAAAGCAGATGGTAAGGTTAATTAGTTCGAACTGCTCTTGGGAATGGCTAAGCTACTTAACGCCCCCAGTTTGCTGGTCTCGGAATGACAGCCATGGGTCATGTCTGTCTTTTGAGAGAGAGAAAGTCCAGCCTGTCCTTTCCTCTTACCGTGTTCATGAGTGTCGATTCAGAGTTGGCGACCAGAACAAACACGTCGGCGTCCAGACAGAACTTGTCGATCCAGCTGTCCAGCTGCGTTGTGACATCAGTCCCGGGGCTGTGGGCCAGGGTTGAAAGGTCAACAGACGTCAAGGTCACACATCAAGGTGGTTTTCACAGATGACACAAGAGCATACACCAACTCAACTATAAGAACTGCTGAACTGAACTAGAATTCCCAACAAGGATACAAACTAGTAACGCATCCATTGGGATTCAAAAGTTCGTCTTTCCTATAGATTGGAAAGGTGAGCGAGTGTGTATTACCTCATCTGTGTTTAGTAAACAGTGTGGCCTGAGGTGTGCAATAGTACTACTGTAAGCCTCTCTCCTACTGTGCGAGAAGCTTAACAGGCCCGCTGGGTGTGAGTGGAGGTGAAGTTTGTAGGTGGAAGTCTGCCAGCGTTTCACTCCTCACCTGTCCACCAGAACTAGGTCGTCCCTCAGCAGCGCACACTTGGTCTTGGGCCAGAAGACTCTCACCAGGCAGCCTGCGTCCAGGCTCTCGTCCATGTGCAGAGCGTGTGCGAGCTGGTTCACCGTCTGCGGAGGGGCAGGGAAGGAGGAAGGTCGTTTGAATTCTGGGGCTAGCCTTTTAGCGGATTTGAAATAATTTGCCCTGCTAAGCCCGGGCTATCTCTGGATACCTGGGCGTTAGCTTGATGCTAACGCAGCACAAAAGGTTCAGCTTCTCTATTGACTTAGGACAAAACCGCATAACAAAAGATGTTATGTTGTGGGTATTTTATATGACAATGTTTCCCTTGTTCGAGCTGAATAACAGAATACATGAAAGATGAAAAGTGTGATTTGGCTTTAGGCTGTGTGACCTTGAAACAGGAACGCCACTGTACTCTTCGTCCAACTACACTGGTCTGCACCTTAGATATCTGACACCAGTGTAAACATACAGTATTTGCATGTTTGCGTCTGTTCAAATGTAGTCAGAGCTGAACCAACCAACCTAACCCCACAACAGAGACACGACGACAACAAGTTGATCTGGTAGTCAGGGTTTTTATTGCTCCTGTTATCAGTCGCCCAACAGACTCCAGGATACAGTGAGAAAATTAAAACTTCCCGACTCTCGACCCTCCCTCATCCCTCCAACTCGACATGTGACACTCCGACCCAAGACGACACAACCCTTTTCGCGAGATCAGCACCTCCGCATGGTCAGCGCATCAACCGACAGCCCCTGACAACATCTCCCACTTTCCACAGCTCTTACAACACGGCTCCAAACGACACTACACTCGTTTACAGAATACAGACTTCAATCCTATTGGTGGATGATAAGACACTAAGACCCTCCCATAGTAGCTACCAATCAGTAAGGATGTACGTGTGTGTGTTACCTTGATGCTCTTCTCCTCCTCGGAGCCCTCCGTTTTGAGGTAGGCCTTGTCCTCGTCCGTGCCCTCCACGCTCAGGAAGCAGTTGGTGGTGTGGCCGATGCCGCTGGGCAGCACTCGGTCCCTCAGCATGGCGTTCACCACAGTGCTCTTCCCATTGCTTGTTCTGTGGGAGACGCAATCATAATCATAATAATTACGCCCTTGAACGTAGCGTTCCAGACGAGGTGAGTTCCAGACAGTCAGGTCAGACTGCTTACGAAACAATTAAAGATGATGTGTTCAGCTGTGCGCTGGCTTTGAACTGAAACCAAAAGCAAAGTTGATTGTCTCATCATCATTCTTTCAACGTGCAGTGTGCTCTGGGAAATCAACTGTCAGATAGATTTGAGTTGCTCAGAAGGATTTGAATGAATACAGATCTACAAAGTCACACACTTGTTAAAAGCAAAGATTAAAGTTTGTTAAAAGCAAAGATTAGACCGCACACACAACATGAACAGTGAATGCACTCAAATCAACAACTCGTGTACCTGCCAAAGAAGGCCACCTTCATGTGTCTGCGCGCTAACACTTCTTTGATAACAGCCAGTTTGTCTGCGTAAGTCTGAATCTGCTCCTGTTGGTCCAGGCTGGCAATGTTTTCCAATGCTTCATTCTGGCAGGTTTCTGATCACAAACACAATCACAAATAAGTACTCAAACTTCAACAAGGAAAAGACATAAGAAACCAGAGCTGTACTTTAGTACTCAAATGTGTTCATTGCTTGTCTAAATGTCCTACTGGCTACAAGCACTCACCTTCTACAAACGCAGAGGCTTCTTTCACATACTGCAGGAGTTGTTCAAACACATCACCGATCTTTTTCTTGGCCACTACAAAGTGTTTCAGAGGTGAAAAGTCCCCCTGGGCGGAATCCGTTCGTCGGAGGAGGGGGACTTTCTGAGAATCCATGTTTCAGATCTAGGAGAGAGTGGAAGAGGCCAAATGTCGCTAGCTATGATGTTATCAGACATTTATAAAACGCCAGCTGACCAGCTAACTGTGCGTCGAGATGACAGTGAGCAGCAAATACCTTACTACGCTCAATATTGTATATCTTGAAATGAACCTAGACGCATCTAATTGACAAAAGGGTCCAAACTTAATGCACAGTACACGTCACTTTCGTTTTCGAATTAAATTAATACAGATTGGTCATCTTCCCTAGCGGCTAGTTAACGTTTAATTATAGCGTCAAAATATCACAGCATTGATTCTTGTTAGTATTAGCTCTAGCTAGCTAGCTACAAATAATCTCCAATTAGCGCATATGTTCACTGTACTATACAATTGTTTCGTTAAAATGGCATGTTTGCTAGCCCACTAAGTTAGCCATAGCCATCGAGCTAACTCGCATGTTATGATTCACAATTCAGCTGTTTTATAACGCGTGCCGTCGTTGCGTGCATTAGCTTGCTGCAACTAGCCAACTTGCTCAAGTCAGTCTTACTCTAAGATAAATATTTCCTTACCACAATGTATGAGGGGACCAAACCTTCCTTTTCATACCACAGGAAAATCCTCTCGCTGTAAATGACAAATACTCTATATCAGTTGCAGGTTGTTGATAAAGGTTACTTGACAATCCCCGCTAACCTTCCATTTGTTATCCTTGTCTCTGCTAGCGGTCAGGAACACAGGGCGGAGTTAACAGTGACGATTCTTGGTTGGCTGGTAGCATCCTATCATTGATAACCAGTGGGTCCATCCTCCAAGATTCCCCTCTTGGCAATAATCCCACGTATTTGCAATTTAGGGCTCTTGATTGACTGTGATGTGCATAGTCTGTATCATATTTCTTACAAAAATGCTTCTTTCTTTTTTTATTTCCCATGTCACGTAGTAGACACACGCATGCATGGTTATCTCTTCATTTGGGAAAATCGAAAAAATTCAATAGCATAGGCTACACTAAATGATCATCAGGTGTCAGCCTAACTATGTCCGTTTAAAATGTCAACATTTTTTTTTGAATAACTTCAAATATGATGTCGCCCTCTTGCGAAAGTTGTCAATGAACCGAATTAGTAGTCTAGGCCTACTACTCTCTTTTTTTTGTCAATTGCAACTTTTGATTATACTGTTCATTACTGCTCTATTACACACTTTTGACTTGAAAAGGATTTTGATGAAAAAATGCATGATTTAATCTCACATTTGCACCTGCAGCATAGGAAACGTTTTTACCAGAATTAACGATGCAATTTCAAGGAAACGCATACCGCCGGTGACCTGTGAATAGTAGCCCCCTTCGACTGTCACCTGTCAAAGTTGATACCATTTCTCGACGTGCACCCGTGAAACACAACCTGTACTGGGACCTCAGTGCTTGCCTCTATTTCAGCTGAGCCATCAGAGGAAAGAATTTAAAAATACTCCATTTGCTGATCATCTGGAAGGCTGTAAATAAACGACCTTATTTCCTACACGTAACATTTCGAAAAGGCCGGACATACGATGGAGAACTAACATGGTGAGGAAGAAAAAGATGCTGTTTTTTCAGTAAGTAGCCTATTAATCTTGCTCTGTGTCAATGTTTAGGCCTAGTCCTTCAATGCCGTGTCTAAAACATAGAATGCTAGTTGTTTATTTGTGGAAAATTATGGTTAATCATTTAGTTCGTAACATTTGGACTTTAATTTTCCTCACATAGTTTAAGTCTCATGAATTGATAATAACATGGAAACACACATTGCTCTCCCACATAGATATAGATTACATAACGTCAGATGAATTTAGAAAGATTCCATTCGACAGGCTGCTAATTAAATTAACTTGCCCCTTTTCCCTCAGTGCTGTACATGAATTATTTGTATTTTGTATTTAAATGTGCTCTCTCAGCTGTTGTTCAGTATATTTACAATAATTTAGTATAACCTTTGTATTTGGAGTCATGCCTAGCTATTTACAGTAAAACCATCATAGGTTTAAAACATTTCCGTCAGTTTCTCTATTATGTGAGTGCCATTGTGGCACGCTTGTGCAGCACACAAGCTTGTGTGTATTGTCTGTGTGTGTATGTGTGACCTTGTCCTCCACATTGTATCCATTTATCCAGCACTCTCTCTTTATCTGGGTAATTTGTTCATCTGTCAACTTACTTTCTCAAAATGATTTATCCAGGATGCCGTTTTTATGTATGTTCTTCATTTATGTGTACATGATAAAAAAAATAAGAAGACAGTGTTTGAGAGATGATTCAAGTACAATGCGGTTGCATTGCTACCTATAGCAAGAGGACAAAGGCCATAGAGGGAGAGGAGTGTATACGTGGTTTAATCAATGTGTCTGTTGTCAGAATTTGCGGAAGCATGATGTGGGATGGATAGACAAAGAACAACCTCTAATGTGAGTATTGTTTTGTGTGTGTTTTTCCACCGCATGTCGTAACCACAATGCACTACACATGGTCATGGTGTGGGGGCCGAACCTATGCCAGCTTTTGCATGAAAGTAAACATCCTCTTATCGCTCAATATATATTTGTTTTGGACAAGGAAGATTTAGAAAAAAAGGTTAACAAGCAGCAGTTGTTGGATCAGTTGTGACTTTGCTGGGAATACAGAAGCTTTCTCTCGTTCTCCCTCACACACAATCTCTCTCTAGATGGCCTCTAATGACCCTGACCTTCCCTATCCCCTTGGTGACCCCCAACCTGGTGACCTCATTGAGATCTTCAGACCGGCCTATCAGCACTGGGCTCTCTACCTGGGAGATGGCTACATCATCAACTTGACACCTGTTGGTCAGTAAACAACACTGTGTTTGACCACTGACCCCTGGCCCCTCCGCACTCTCCATTGACTATTAATGTCTGAATGTTCCCACTGTGTATCATTGCCTTCTGTTCAGCCCCACGAAAAGGTGTTCAATCTGATAACCAGCCCTCCTTTTGTAATCACAGATACAAACAGCAATATTGGTCAGAGCAATGGCTTTGTTGTGCGGGAATTCAATCTCAGTCACTCCGTCACAGCAAATGAAGGGCTTTTATTCTGTAGACTCTTATATGTCCTCTGCTTTTTCTAGATGAGAGTCAGGCGGCTGCTATGTCCAGTGTGAAGTCAGTTTTTAGCCGCAAGGCAGTGGTGCGAATGCAGCTGTTGAAGGAAGTGGTGGGAACTGACTCGTACCGGGTCAACAACAAATACGATGACGACCACACGCCATTGGCTGTCGATGAGATCATTGAACGAGCTCAAGTCCTCATTGGCCAGGAGGTGTCATATGACCTCTTGGGTAGCAACTGTGAGCACTTTGTTACCCTGCTGCGCTACGGGGAGGGTGTGTCTGAGCAGGTACCCGTTATTGCTTTTGCACGCACGCACCTAGACACACACACACACACACTCCCTATGTCCATCACTCTAACAATATCATAATCGATCCTTCCTGTCTTCAAAATGACATTAGGTCTCCTCACAAAAATAACATTGTCATCACTCTTTCATCCATTGTGTTCTGCCTATATAACACTTGTTCAACATGATGTCACTGTAATTCAATTCAAAGTTATATCTCCTGTTCATGTCTTGGTGTCAACAGGCCACACGGGCCATCGGGGCCATCAGTTTGGTGACAGCTGCAGCCAGTGCCTTCTCTGTGCTGGGGCTGATCAACACTCGCTCCAGAAACAGGCCCTTCTGAGAGGCAAAACAGCATCACCATCTTGTCACTGCTAGTCAGAATTGAAATAGTTCTCTCTGGAAATATTTTCTTGAGTATTATTATCGAAATTGTGCATTTAGGGGTAATACAACATTGTTATGATATAAGACTGATGCAATTAACAACAAAGAGAGATTTGTTATAAATTATATGGGTTATATTTCAGGTTTTAACAATTCATCCCCTTCTTGGATTAAATGGACTGCAAATACTGTAATTGTATTTGACACCTTAATAATCAACTCAACAGGAGCAGTGATGGTGGTGACACACATTATTCAATAAAACACACATTATTCAATAAAATTGCTGCATCAGGCTTTTTTGTTCCTCTGGTTTGCTCAATAAAGTTTCCCAATCCAATGCAAACGATGACGTTGAATTCGTGCGCCGCATGAGCCACACGTGTTTTGTTTTCATGGACGTGGTATGGAATCATCTGTGAAGTGGTAGCTGTCTCAAATCGTTATTTTTGAAAGGAATTCAAATTAAAGTGACCTACCACACCAGCCAGCAAGCATGGGAAAGAAACTCAAAGTTGGAAAGACCCGAAAGGACAAATTCTACCATTTAGCTAAGGAAACAGGTAAACTATGCAGTCACATTACACGACTAACGTTAGCTTGCATGGTTAGCCATTAAGGCCTGGTATCCTCGCCAACTAGTTAGCAAGCTAACCTTTGAACATGTACTGATCAATGTCATGTTATTTTTTACTTGTAGGTTATCGTTCTCGTTCGTCCTTCAAGCTTATTCAGCTCAACCGGAAATTTCAGTTCTTACAGAAAGCCAGGGCTGTTGTCGACTTGTGCGCTGCCCCAGGTGGTTGGTAAGTACGGTTAGCTGACTTGATATTCATGTAGCTAATCTTCCTTGTTGAGGAGTGTATCGCAGATTTTCTTAGTCCTCAATTTAAACGTGTAGCTATAACGAAAAATGTATATGCGTTGTTTAATTACCTTTTCTGCATTATCCCAGGTTGCAGGTGGCGTCCAAGTTTATGCCAGTTTCCAGTCTCGTCATTGGTGAGCGACCCTACGACTCACATTTATACAGATTGTAATAATGCATATTACATGTGTGTAGTGTGTTTTCACCCAGTTAAAGTGCCATGACGATACAAATACATTTATTGTACCAATGCTTAAGTTATACCTTTTGTATGTGCTCCTCAGGTGTTGATCTGGTGCCTATCAGGGCCATCCCCAATGTTGTCACTCTACAAGAGGACATCACAACAGAGAAATGCAAACAGGTGGGGCTAAGAACCTGTATGCGTGATATGAGTTTAAACACACATTTTGATGAGTTGACTGTTACGTACGCCTCTTGGAAGAGGGAACGCAAAACCCCGCTGCTAGTAAGCCCCACCCGTAGTCAGAGAACAGGCGTGGAGTCGTAGGTGTGCGGAAAGGACACAAGACTGAGGTACCGTTTAAGGAGGCTGTTTATTTGCCAAAACACGTAATATGGGGGGGAAAGGGCTGGACGGAACCAAAGAAAGTAAAATAAGTCACACCCCTAACTGACACACCAGCTGGCGCACTAACCAAAAATACAGGGGGTGGTCCGCCCAGGTCTTACCTAGTGTGCATAGACAAGGTTACAGCTACGGGTGATGTATGCCCATGCCCTCTTGCCTAAGCGCTCCCAGGGCGCTTTCCCCTTCCCCCTAGGAACAGAAAAACATACGGGTTAAGTATCTCACAGACTGATATCGAACAAAACTAGGTATAGTACCAGTAACACAGAGAGCAACACAGCGCAACAGACCACAGCCAAGGGTCAGCTCTCCCTCCTTGACCAAGAGACCCGAGAAGAGACATGCGGCAGCTTTTATAGGCAGAAGTGCGTGGATCCAGCTGCAGTCACTGATGAGGGGGGGAGGAGCCAGCGCTCCAATTAGCGAGGGAACCTAAAAGGGAAACACACACAGACAACCACCAACACAATACTGGGGAACGTAACATTGACTGGCATGCAATATGAGAAGGCAGTTGCATCTTCACAGTTCAGTTTCGGTTATCACTGCACATTTTCAGACGCTTCCCCTCAAATCATGTCTGTGTCTTTGGATAGTGGAGATGTTGCCCTGACCTTTCTCTCTCCCCGCTTGTAGGCTCTCCGAAAAGAACTACAAACATGGAAGGTAGATGTAGTCCTAAATGACGGCGCTCCAAATGTTGGTGCCAATTGGTCACATGATGCCTTCACACAGGGTAGGTAACAGCACATACAACATGAATAAACAGGACATGGACTTCATGGTACAATCTCCAAGTAGTCAACATGCTCTGTGTATAATCAGTAGTTGGAAGCTTGATGGATTTGGCAATTAATAAGATAATTGAAGTCAACAGTGCACAAACCCGAATTGAGAATTTCACCCAATCAGCTACCACACACCACATGACCTCCCTACACATTTCCTTCCCAGCCCATCTGACTCTCATGGCCCTGAAACTGGCCTGCGAGTTCCTGGCCAAGGGCGGCACGTTTGTCACCAAGGTGTTCCGCTCCAAGGACTACCAGCCGCTGCTCTGGATCTTCCAGCAGTTCTTCAAGAAGGTGCAGTCCACCAAACCCCAGGCCTCCAGGAACGAGTCTGCTGAGATCTTCGTCATCTGTCAGGGTGTGTGACAGCTCTCTTAGCTAGCTCATGTCACATGGCTATAAAGTCTCATGGAAAGAAAGTCATTGGATGTAGCTCAGCTGATAATCTGTTATGCGCGATTCACTTCTGTTCAGGTTATCTGGCCCCGGACAAAATCGACAACAAGTTCTTCGACCCCAAACATGCGTTCAAAGAAGTGGAGGTCCAAGCGAAGACTGTGAAAGAGCTGGTCCCTTTGAAGAAGGCCAAGGTGTGTGTGGGGGGAAATGTGTTTGTGATTCTCTTTCTAGTGTTCAGTCCATGTTGAAGAGGGCTCTCGTTCGGGCCTTTTGATTGGTTTGTGACCAGGTGCTTTTCTCCCCCTCCAGGCCGAGGGCTACACAGACGGCGATTTGACCCTGTACCACACCTTCTCTGTGACGGAGTTCCTCAGAGCCGAGAACCCCGTCGACTTCCTGGGCAAAGCCAACGAGGTGAGTTTCACACACCGGCCGTCTGCTGAGCTGGAAACCGGCTGTGCCTTGAACAAACCAGCTACGTCAGCCGTGTTTACCCGTCTCTGTCCTGACCGAATGTGCCGTCGCCATCCCACCAGATCACCTTCGACAGCCTCGAGCTGGAGACTCACCCGGCCACCTTGGACGAGATCAGAGAGTGTTGCCGTGACATCAAGGTCCTGGGCCGTAAGGAGCTCCGGTAAGCCAATCACGCAAGCCGTCACTGGAGCTGTGGAGGCTCTTACTGTCGTCCTGGACCCTCATGCATGACCTCTGACCTGTTTTTTTACTTCCTTATTTGCTCAGACTGCTGCTGAGCTGGAGATCCAAGCTCAGGAGATACCTGGCGAAGAAGCTGAAAGATGAAAAAGATGAAGCAAAGAAACAAGAAGAACAAGAGATCAAGTATTGGCCCTTTTTCAAAGCACCCTGGCACACAATCATTCTTCTCCGTGCCTTGCCAGTATATGGAGATCATGTGGTTGACACACAAACCTCTGCCCTTCTGCAGCCTGAGCTCCGGGGAGGAGGAAAGCGACACGGAGGAGCCAGACAAGAAGACGGTGGCCGAGGGGAAGGAGGAAGAGGCCGCGGACGAGGAGGCGGAGATGGAGAAGAAAGTGGCCGAGCTGAAAGCCGAGGAGGTGGCTGAACTCAAACGGTACGTTCGCCTACGAACCTGTTTACAAATAAACGTCATGTGACAGAAATGGATGAAATACAACCAACCAGAGTATTTGAGAATATTTTTTTCTTTTTGTGGGGGGGGTGAACAACTGTTGTTTTTGGCCGTACCAGGAAAAAGAAGAAGCTCCTGAAGGAGAAGAGGAAGCAGAGGGAGAGGGTGGAGCTGAAGATGGACCTGCCGGGGGTCTCCATCGCCGACGGCCACGACGAGTCCATGTTCTCGCTCAGCACCATCAACAAAGCCAGGGTAAAGGCTCCTGGAGCCCCAGCCTCAAACCTATGACACACACAGACACACACACAGAGATCTCACGCCTTCCCCTCTCCTCCTCTCTCGCCAGGCACTGTGTGAGATCACCAAGGGGGACATGAAGGCGGCCGACAACCTGGTGGCGGGCGAGGAGGACGTCTACCTGTCGGACGAGGACGAGGACGACAAGATGTCGCTGGCCTCCGACCTGGACTCGGACGACATGGCGGAGGTGGAGGAGAAGGAGAAGGAGCTGGAGGAGAAGGCTCCCAAGAAGAAGAAGTACGTCTCCGCGAGAACGAAGCCACGATGCGATTACTCCGCCCTTGTCCCCGTCACGAAGGCAATGGCTCATGTTTGTGGCTTGCTGTTTGCAGGGTGTCCTTCGGTGTGGGGGCGGAGGAGGACGACGAGGAAGAGGAGGGAGGAGGTGGACTGCTGGTGGAGCTGGAGGGGAAGGAGGAGAAGCAGGACAGAGAGACCAACCTGTGGTTCAGCAAGGTCTGTCACCACACACACACACACACACATACACACACACACAGTTAAAGCAATAACATCATTTTGAAAGAAAAAGATGAAAAGCAGGAAATCTTTGGTGGAAAGATTGAGAGAGTATAAGTAGCGTATAAACATAACATAATAGAAACAAGACACAGTGTCACACAATATTACAAGGAAAATTAATATATAAAAATACAATAATAGAATTAAAACAAAGACCAAACCGTGGCTGGGTGGATAAACGATCTCCGGCGTTTGAATTGGGGGCGGGGCTTTGTAAACGTGGGCGCTCACGTCACTGCCGTCTCACCCGGCCCTCAGGACATCTTCTCGGAGCTGGACCTGGACGGAGACGCAGAGAGCGAGCTGAAGCAGTCCCAGAAGCTCCAAACCCCAGACGCCCCAGGTGAGACTCCGCCCTCATGGACGGACGGAGGGGGAAACCCCTCCCACTTCCATTCAGCCCAGACATGCCTGCCTGAAACACAGCGGAAAGAATCTGATAGAAATGTCCTCAGAAGTATTTAAAATAAAAATCGTTTTCTGCACTTTCCCAACCCACCTCATCCTTTTGTTTTCGTACTCAGTCGGCAAAGGGAGGAAGAGGAAAGCAGAGGAGAAGACCCAGCCAGAAGAGGAAGAGGCGGGGCCTTCACAGGAAGCGGAGGGGGACAGCGACATTGACACTGACACTGACACAGACTCTGACGACGAGAGGTCAGCTTTCACAACAATACACTTTTCTAACACGTGTCAAAATACCTAATAAAACTAAACTGTGAAAGGAAAGACCTATTCTTTTATCCATTCAAAATGTTACCAATATACCAATACTACCTTCTGGAATGATCTTTTGAGTGTCAAAGCATCTTACGTAAATGTAAATATGTGACTTTTCCCCCCCCTCTTCTCCACAGGGAAATTGCCAAGATGAAGGCCGGCAAAGGAGCAGGCGGCTCCCAAGGCAACACAGAAGACGAAGATCTACAGGTGGTCCCTGTGGAGAGCACCAGTGAGTACAGGACACGTTCCGCTTTGGGTGACGGGCGGCCGTTTCGACCAATGAGACGGCCCGTAGAGTTGTCGTCGTCAGGACTGACCAATGGAGGTGTGCGTTTGTTGCCCCTCAGGTAAGCGGCATAGAATCCTGGACCCAGAAGGCTTGGCCCTGGGGTGTCAGATCGCCACGTCCAAGAAGAGGGCCAGAGATCTGGTCGACGGATCCTTCCACAGGTAGAACAAACCGGTTCAAAAGGAAGATTTTGACGTCACACTTTCCCAATTGAATGTCTTTGTGTTGAAGTGTGTCTACTAATGTCTCTGAGTTCCAGTCTTGTGTATGCCAAACTGACGTGTGTGTGTGTGTGTGTAGGTTCGCCAACTCTGAGGACCACTGCGAGGTGCCCGAGTGGTTCGTGGACGACGAGAACAAACACCGGAAGAAGCCCACGCCCGTCACCAAGGAGATGGTGGAGGAGTTCAAGGAGCGCTGGAAGGAGATCAACGCCAGGCCCATCAAGAGAGTGGCCGAGGCCAAGGCCAGGAAGAAGAGGAGGGTAAGGAGGCTGGGGGGGGGACCACACGCGAAAGGGGGAACCGATAAGCTCATCTTTCGTTCCTCCGAAATGGGATCGATTTGAGGGAGGACGAGGAGACTGAAAGGGAGGGAAAGAGGGCGTGTTTTTCTCTCACAGCACTAACGACATGGCCGAGTAACCAAGTCCATGATTTGACCCGTGTTCCAGATGCTGAAGAAGATGGAGCAGGCGAAAAAGAAGGCCGAGGCTGTGGTCAACACGGTGGACATCTCTGAGAAGGAGAAGATGTCTCAGCTTAAGACGTATGTATGCCTTCTTGGCACCGCCCACAACCACACACACACACACCCCATCACTGTAGCCACAGCAAAGTGTTCGAGGCCACGAAGAAGTCCCAACCAGCTCTCACGCTGCCTTTACAAAACCCCACACCCCAGATATCTTCCTCGGGCGTAAACTACATTTCTCAAATGCGCCCTCATGTCCATGAACTACAAAAAAAGAAGCGTATGTTCGGTCTCGTCTTTAAACCACATTCCCCCTGTTTCCTCAGTATCTACAAGAAGGCAGGCGTGGGCAAGGAGAAGAGGGAGGTCACCTACGTGGTCTCCAAGAAGGGCGGCGGAAGCAAACATGTCCGCCGGCCGGCCGGCGTGAAGGGCGTCTTCAAGGTGGTGGACAACCGCATGAAGAAGGACATGAGGGGCATGCAGAGGAAAGAGCAGCGGGACAGGGGAGGGAAGAAAGGCGGGAAGGGCCGAGGCGGGAAGGGAGGCAGGGGGGGAGGAGGGATGAGGGGAGGAGGAGGAGGAGGGAGGGGAGGAGGCGGAGGGAGGGGACGTGGACCAAGGAAGTAGATTTGATGTTTTTGTGTGTTTTGTTCCTTGATTTGTACCGACTTTGTGGTCAATTGTCCCTGAAAAGACAGCGTGTTTGGTCAGCTTACGGTCCCACATGCGTGGGGGAATAAACATCCCAATCGTGGCTTTCTTCTAGTTGAATTGTGTTGACTGCTCTGAGAAACTGAAAGCCACCTTGTGGGAAACAGTAATTGTATCAGTGTCAATGAACACATGAATACGTTTCTGCCATGTCAATCCTGTTCCCTTATTTTAGTCCGGGGTAAAGCTGTGTCCAAATCAAATCCATACATGAATGAGTGATCTAATGTCATTAGAGATCAGTGTTATTACATATGTATGTAAATACATATACATGCTTGTGCTTTTCAGTTTTTCTAATTCATCTTGTAAATACTGATTTCACATTGATAATAAATAAGTCAGTTTACTGCATTTGAAACTCTGCATGTCTCTTTTTCACCGCGTTGTATTAAAGATGGTTTTTCAACATCTTCCATTTTCAAATAGTTGTGGTTTTGTTGGGGCCTTGGTGGCTCAGTGGTAAAGTATGTGCACCAGGTAAGGCCTTCCTGCAGGGGGCCTGAGTTCAAATCCCACTTGTCAGTCGTCACTGATCTGCCCCAAACAAAGCTAATGTATTTAAAAGTGGAGTCAGGTGGCTGAGCGGTTAGGGAATCGGGCTGGTAACCAGAAGGTTTCAATTCCCGGCCGTGCCAAATGACGACGTGTCCTTGGGCAAGGCACTTCACCCTACTTGGCTCGGGGGAATGTCCCTGTACTTAATGTAAGTCGCTCTGGATAAGAGCGTCTGTTAAATGACTAAATGTGCATGTAAAAGAAACTCACTTTCACTGTCTTCAGCATCATCTCTACAGAAGGGAAGCATGGACTTTGTGTTCTTTGGATGTAAATGTTTGGTCAGCGTGGTCAGGTTTTTGCCAATACAAAGTCCAGCTACAGATTTGAGTTCAGGTGAGAAAGGGCGAGTCCACACCCAGGAAGTGGATGAGGAGTGATGACTGGTATGGCTCTGTACAACAGCCACCAAACGGCCCCCGGCCCAGACAGGGTGGGGGGGCAGTATGTGGAGGCGGGCTGGGCACCACACCCCATGATCCCAAGCGCTGCCAGGGGCTGACCGGTCACTTTCGGGGCGATGGGAGGAAGGAGGAAGAAGGCGTGAGGATGACTTAGGATGAGGGACAAGGTGCGCCGAATCCGAGACGGGCGGGCCCAGAGAGAAACGAGAAGCAAGGGGAAGAGGGGAGGGAGAGCGGGGCGCGGGGGGGCGACGGCCGGCGAGGGACAGGGGGACGGAGAACAAGGGACTAGGAGAAAGACAGTGAGAGAGGGATTACCGTCGCTCGCACCCTGCGCTCGATCATTCTCCTCCATTGTAAAGGGGCACAATGAGCGCTGCGAGTAGAGGGCTTAAAAAGGATAGACACGCAGACTGTGAGCAACACTGGAGAGAGACAGACGCCCACAGAGGTATTGGAAACACGTTCCTTTTTTTGACAAGCATACCGATGGACTATATACAAAACATCACCTAGGAACACCGTCCGAGATAAGGAGGAGTTGGGGTTTGGAGATGAATTGCAAATTGTTCTTTGTTTATTACCTGGGTTGTAAATATTTGATGCGTATTTGTAAAAAAAGGAAAAAAAAGAAAAAGGTAGTTAGTTGTTTTTTTGAGTATATCCTGTGACTTGACACTGAGGTATCTTCAAATCTTCAAATTCTGGTTGATGTGCCGACGGATCTACAAAAACACGGCGCAGGAAGTGGAGTTTCTAAATTCACCCTGGGACTTCCTTCATATCAAATATTTTTTTGACTAAAGTATTGTTCAAGTAAAAGTACCTTAGGAGCAGGTTAAAGGGGCACATTTCCATGAGTTTGAGAGTAATTGCAAAGGTGAAACCTTATTGTAGTTATTGGAAGATGAAGGTATACTCAAATTGACTGGATAACGGTAGGTCAAGCACATTGCTGCGTTCATAGAGCAACATGCTGACTTATCTTTTGGATACGCAATTCATCAGTAGATTAGTTGTTTTGTGCCAGGGTGGAATTAGGCCCAAACAATGGCTTGAAATGCCTGTTCAGCACTCCCATTGTCATGGACTCGGTTTAGGTCAAGTGCTTTGTTTGGTTTAGGAAATTGGACAGTTTTTCACCTCAGTTCATTTTGAACAAATTGCTTTGTGATTTGAAGTGGGTAAAACACAAGATGCAAAAGTGCTACGGAAAAACGTTATTGCCCGCAAATAGTGCGCGGGATTTGAATATCTTGAAGAATGTTTGCGACTCAACATTAGATTTAGCTCACCATAGTGTGTGGGTGGGAGCAAGGCTCCAGTGAAACAGTGGTAATATTTAGGTGTCCAAGTTGTGTTCTAAGAGTGAATCCCTTCACTGTTTCAAGGTACTAGATATTAGCTATCGTGTATCATGTTTATTAGTTATTTGGCTTTAGGAATACATTTCTACAGAATAAGCTGACCTTAGTATTCCTGGGAGGACAGTTCACATTCATGGTAATTTTGAGCCAGGAGTCAGAATCAAGACTAGACGTGAACATAGTGTCTCTTTCTCATGTATCTCTCTCTCTCTTCCCTCAGCTGTGGTGCATTTAGGAGGACTGCGCTATCCCAGGATTCTCCTTGATGTTGTACACTTTAGCAGGCGGCGGCACCCTCTGCGGGGTGGCCGCCCTCGTGCTTCTCATCGTCTCTACGGCGACTGACTTCTGGATGCAGTACCGCTACTCTGGCAGCTCAGCCAATCAGGGCCTCTGGAGGTTTTGCATAAATCACAAGTGCCACGCCCACACCATCACCGTTGGTGAGTGAAATGTGGTGCTGTCAGCTGGAATTCAAATGTCTTTCTTCTTGTACAAAAGACACGAGACAAGGAAAGTGACCCAGCAACATATTTGGCCTTTTGAACTCATTGTGACTCTAGAAACCTTTACAAGGGAGCGTACCATGTTTTTCTCCACACAAAATATCCTACACGAATATTCACATCACATTTACATTTATGTATTCATTTAGCAGACGCTTTTATCCGACTTCCAAGAGAGAGCTTTAACAAACATAGGTCAATGATCGTGAGCTAGCCCCAAAAACGTGAGGAAGGAGGTAGCTTACGCTGGCTTGCTCGAAAAGGTCACGGTGCGCTCGGAGGAGCGCCGGTCACAGGGGAGGGAGTTTCCTAACCTTTGCCCTTTGACGCCCTGCACAGCCTTCTGGGATGCGACGCGGGCCTTCATGCTGCTGGCTGTGCTGAGCTGCTTCGCCGGCGTGGTCCTGGGCCTCAGCGCCTTCGCCAACGGCACCAACAGCAGGAGGGTGCGGACCGGCGGCATCGCACTGGTCCTGTCAGGTGACGCACCAACAATAATAATAATAATTAATAATAAGAAGAATAAATTGTATTTGATGGAAACAGGTAGTGAGTTCCACAGTTTAGGAGCCATGCAAGAAAAAGGCCCTCTCGCAAGTTTTCTATCTGCACAGAGGCTGATACAGAAAGACGAATAAAGAGAACGCCAACGGATGACTGAGAAACAGACTGTGTGTGTGTGTGTGTATGTGTGTGTGTGTGTGAGAGACTGAAGTGCCACCGATGCCTTGAAAACATTGCACGGTTCCGACTTAAAGTGAACGGTTCTAACCCAGCGATGGCGTGTCGACCAGATTGTCACGTGTCACTCACCTCCGCCCCCCTGTGGTTTGTCCTCGTCCAGGTTTCCTGGCCCTGCTGGCCCTGTCCATTTACACGGGCGTGACCGTCACCTTCTTTGGCAAGCGCTTCCTCGACTGGCGTTTCTCCTGGTCCTACATCCTGGGCTGGGTGGCCATCCTTTTCTCATTCGCTGCAGGTAAAACCACTCTCGTCCAACTTTCGCCCCCCTCGGCCTATAGGATTAGAGGTTGTATTCAACCGGTATCTTGTATTCAGAGTACAAACTCGAATCCTATTGGTCACATATGTCCAGAGAAAACCAGGGTTTGGTCCCTCCCTTCATTAGGTTGGACTGGAGGATGCACTCACCAGTTCAACACTCTTTTACGGTCTATCCAATCAGAGACCACCATCCTGACGGCTCAGTCCATCTCTCCTCCCTGCATCTCTCTAGGTATGTTCCAGCTCTGTGCCTACCAGAAGACCATGGCAGAACCAGGCCCTCCCAACATCCCCGACAGTTAAGATGAAGAGACGTCTAACCTGCGCAGAACCACCAGACAGCCACTCACCCGCAGCCAGACATCCCCCACTGGCTACCCTAGTACTGGAACTAGGACATAGGAACTGGTTCACAAGACCACGGTGTCCTGGGAAATGTGCTGAATAGAATAAAATGGTCATCTTTGAGTCGTGCTTGGTTTTCGCTTGCTTAAAATGGATGCATTACATGCAGTGCATTGGAAAGATGAGAATTGTTTTTGCATGCACTACATATAATTGCCTCTAGGTGGCAGTCTAATATCACAGGCAGGTTTCATGGCCACTGCCATGACACTGGCTAATAATACATATTTGAGACTGCAGTTGAGTCCAACAAACTTCAACTCAGTAGACGCGTTGCTTGGCCTTGACCTATGGCTCGCAATATATCATCCATTACCTGAACTAAGGAACTGCTTACAAAAGGTTTTTGTTTTCAATGTTTAACCATTTCAATTGTCAACCGTCCTCCAGCTCGACATGCAAACAAACACAGAATACATAATGTACTTTTGCAACAATTGATTTATTTTTCCAACAATTCCAAAGCAGTTCTCACAGAGACTACTTGGAATGACACACAATGCAAATAAATAGAATGACCATATTACAATTAAGGGCATTACGATTGATACAAAAATTATTTACAACACCGGAATAGTGCAAAACCACAAATACTGCGTTCTTCATTGAGATTCTTGCATTGCGCCCGTTATTCGATGTAGGATTTCAGTTTTTGCTGCCCCCTAGTGGAGACATGAGGCCTGACCGTACGGCTGTATGGCATGCCGCCTAAAGTTTTTAGCTCAACATTAGAACACAATTTCCCCAAACACCACACAAGATGGGACAGTCATCCAGTCAAAAGCTAGGAGAGTGTATCCAAGATTTGAGAAAAGTTGAAACCAGACAGATGTGACATGAGTTAGGACAAAAAAGAAAGGTTGTCGAAAGGACATGGCAAGTGTTCTACAACACTAAACGGTGTTGACAGTCACACACTGACTGAACGCGAACCGACTGAACCGATTCTCAACGACGAATGGAGAGCTCGATTATCGGAAAATTCCTCGTGTCAGACGACCCGAGCGGGAGATTTGAAAACAGAGTAAAAGGGCCCAAATCGAAACCATGGCAGGTTGCCCCTGCCGACCCCTGAGAGAAATTAAAAAGGTCTTTAGCACCATCTAGACACTAGCAGAACACATCCGATCCCCATCAAACGTGATGTCTTTGGATTTCAACGTACATTTACAACATTATTAAAGTGCGCTCGCTCGCCTCACTTATGTTTTCCTCTTTTACAAACTCTTTGTTTTAAAAGACAACATCCAAACATCAGTCAGTAAAAAAAAAGAGAGAGAAAAATGAGGAAAAAAAAACATCCACAAAACGAAAACAATACCATTTTCCAGACATGCATAATTATTGTTGCACTTTGAAATCTTTTTTTTCGGACCACCATTTTGTTGCGCAGTAACAACATTTCTTGACAGGTAGAAGCATTTGACAAGTCGTTTCTAGGAGAGTTGAAGGAGAGTGCATATGTAAATCGATCAAGTATTAGCTTGGTTTTTGACATGCTTGTAGTACACACAGTACTACTGAAATACATACAGTACTGGTGCTACTAAACCTGAAATGTCTAGGAACTATGCTTCAACACAACCATTTCTGTTCCTCGTATACAGTACATGAGTCATCAATGCATATATCCGTCTAAAATGGGATCAAAACTTATTTAGACGGCCCAAAGTAGAAAAAGGAATCCACGCTTAGAAAAGGGTGCATCGTACTTCTACACGACGTGCGTTGGAGATGCGGACATCCCCGTGACACTGGAGGGAGAAAATGGCCGCCGAGCGTCGATATCATTAAATGGGTTTGAAGTCATGCGAACGCCAGGGTCGGCTAGAAACACTGTCATAGATGGCTGAGGGTGATGAAGGATAGAGAGAGGGGGGGGATGAGGCCGCTCGTGGGAGGAGCTCAGTATGGCGATGGAAGTCCTCATTCCAACCCAGAGCTGATGATGGCGCGAGAGCCTCATTGGAGGAGCAGTGAGAGGATTTAGAAAACTGCGAGTTAGCCGTGGGAACAACATGCACTCGGTGCACCGATGTGGCACGGCTGATGTTCAAGTGTCCAGGTGGAGGAGGACGAGGGTTTGTCTGCACAGACGGCACGCGCCCCAAAACAGGCAACAGGTGGAGGGGAAGCTGGATTAGCACAACAGACCTTTCCAGTAACCAAACAAGCTACCGAAGAGATGGTTCATTACTGGATTGGCTACTGCGCTTTCATCTCCGGATAGTTCATCCGGTCGACCCAGGTGGCTTTGGTTTGAGTCGCAGGATCGCCCCCGCAGCCGGGCGGGGGCGTCCGTGAGCGCTTCCGTGTGCGTTGGTTTGGCTCCGTCTAACTATCGGGGCAGGCCGGCTGCCCTCTAAAAGTATAGCCCTTCGTGTTAACCCCACTTCTCCCTGGAGTGCTTCTGCATTCTGGGGGATACGCGCCTGATAGGTCGAGAGTTTTGCTCGCCCGGGTCTTCTCGTGGTCTCGGCAGATCTCATTGGCTAGATCTTGCAGTTCGCACCGTCCCTATCGAGGCCTCTCCGATCACGAGTCGACCCGTCCTCTCCTTTGGCCAGCGAGGTTATGTGCCTTTGTATCTGAGGGAAGAATAGGGGGAAGAAAGGAGAACGTCAAAAATTGGAACACCGGACGAAAACACAAAAGAAATTCGGATCAGCACTGCTGCTCCCGTCACAGAAATCTGAGAGCGAGACAGATTCAAACAATGGACGCTGTGACACGTTTTGTTTTTTTTGCTCTTGGATTTCCGCTTAACGATGTAAGAAATGAAAAGAAAACATGTTTTTGGGCCAGTGTGTGTGTGTGTGTGTATGTGTGTCCTACCCGGCTTGTAGCGAGAATTCGGGCAGCGCTCCGAGAGAGGTGAGCTGTTCTTCCAGAGCCACGATGCGGAGGCCGATGTACCCCGAGGACAACAGGAGCAGGACAACCCTGAAAGACGAAACACACCTGGCTCTTAATGTCAGGTCACACGCTCCGACAACACACACACACACACACACACACACTCAGGCTGTTATCTCAGAGTCAGGATGCCTCGTTCAAAGGGTGAAGGGTTAGCCAATCCCCTTCACTCTCAGCTCGGTCGTCTTTGAAAAGGGCGCATTCCTCCTCGCCTAATTTGACTAAAGGGTTCTTGGGGAACTGGATCCGGCGCGGAGGGCCAGTGGCGTTTTTTCA
Source organism: Mallotus villosus (assembly GCA_903064625.1). Lineage (NCBI taxonomy): Eukaryota > Metazoa > Chordata > Actinopteri > Osmeriformes > Salangidae > Mallotus > Mallotus villosus. The sequence continues at coordinate 21,959 of CAEFZP010005732.1, forward strand.
CAACCTGACGAATCCCGTTCGCAAAGGATGCCGAGTCGTGTGACTCGTGTGCATGACACTGCGATTCGGCACCTCGCTGCTGGGAGGAGAGCGTAACCTGGTGTGCGGCCTTGTGAGGAGCCGACCGATAACAAGGGGCCTCGTGGACACAGACTCCAATCGTAAGGGAGTCTGGTAAAGGATTTGAGAGGGATGACCAAGGGTCTAGCTTAGTGGTTAGAGCATTCGACTGATGTGGTTGCAGGTTCAAATCCACCATGCTGTACGCGGCTTTGGACAAAAAGTGTCACGCTAAATGAATATGCTACAATATACAATCACGGGGGGCGGGGGGGGGCAAGCGTCGTATTACATCACGAGATCAGGTGACAGAGGTGAAGGGAACGGGACTTACAGTATTAGGTAGATGAAGAGGAGCGTGTTGAGGGTGCTGGACTCTCTCTGGATGAGGAAGGCGCGGGCCCTCTCTGGCACGCTCCACACCCACGAGCAACCTGGCGGAAGACACGACCACGGGTTAGGACACCACCCCCATACACACACACACTAGGTCAGGGGGGGTTCCACCCTGGTCCTTAGGGGCCACTGTCCTGTCTGTTTTAGATGTTTCCCGGCTCCAGCACACCCCATTCAAATGAATGGGCCGTTGTCGAGCTCTGTGGAAGCCTGATAACGACTTTATTTGAATCAGGTGTGCTGGACCAGGGTTGAACACCCCTGAACTAGGTCGACTCAATACCGTACTGTATTAAAAAGGCCTGGAGAGATTTTGTTTCTTTTGCCTTGAGCTGTATGGTATTGCGCTCCTCTAATATTTAAATATCTTGATCTGTGTGCGTGTCGTCGTTCACGCGCGAGTGTTTACCTGAGAGATCCTCTGAAGAGCTGTCGATAAGCGGTGTGTGCGTGTTCCTGTAAGAGCCACTGTTCCCGCTGGGTTCTGGGTCTGGGGAGAGAGAGAGAGAGAGAGCAAACATCAGCCACCACCGTTCCCTCACTTTACCTTGAACTTTTGCCTACGGCAGATAACGCGCCTTCAGGGCCAACGACAGCAGTAAAACCATAAAAGGACGGGTCAGCAAATACACGCTGACGAGCTGGATACTGCTACTGCGTATGACCTGACGGAAGAGTGATTACAAAAAAACGAAACGACACTGGGCTAATCCAGGCCAGGGGGAGGTTGGGTTCGTCAGCCCTTACCTGCGTGTGGTCGGGGCGGAGGGGAGGAGTCAGGGAGCACGCGGGGGTCAGGGCCGTCCAACTGCTCGGAGCTGTCCAGACTAGACTGGCTGGAGTTCTAGGGTGGGGAGGGGGCAGGAAGAGAAAGGGACACAGTTAGTCAACCGACACAGTTAATCAAACAACACAAAAATCGACACCGAACGATGGCATCGACCGTCCGGATCTTCCAATCCTGTGAGGAGCAGCTTACCACCAGCTTGACTCGCTCAAAGCTATGTTCTGTCGAGGAGAAGCACGGGCTGCCGTTGGGGCTTCCATCCTACAGGAGAAGCAGAAACCAGACTTCCATTAACACCCGCTGCTTGTACACACACACGACTCCACAGTCCTACACACGAGTTGTTCTCTAAAACGAGAGTACTGCGATCAAGCTAACTCGGTTGCATAACGCAACAGCGTACTCGGAACACTCCGTAACAGAAGTGCCTGTTGCAAGAGGTAAAAAATATGTCTGGTGGGAAGTTGCGAGAACTGGTGTGTAGACTATCGGGGACCTGGGCTAGAGCGACGCCACCCACCTCCAGCTGAGGACACACGGAGCGCAGGAGCTGGTAGCACCCCTCACGGTTCCGCAGGGACACAAACAGATGCTGCGACACGGGGAGAGAGAGAGAGGGGAAACACTTTAGATGGTTGACAGCGGGCAGACAACTTGATTTAATTCTGTACAGGAATGACGAGCTTGAGAAACGGACTGTGATGAGCTTGTTCGGTTGAAATGCAAGGGGACGGGGAGAGGGCTGAGGTGTTACGTAACTCCCTCAGCTGTCGAGGACAGGATGGTGGCATGCTGGTCTTATCGTGTTACGGTGTGTGTGTGTGTGTGTGTGTGTGTGGGGGGGGATGTTCTGGACTACTGACCTTGTCCCCCAGGTTGGTGCGGATGGACAGGGCGTTGGGCACCAGCAGGGCCATGTTCTGCTTCTTCAGGATGTGGATGCTGTTCACTGGGATCACCAACTGGACACACACACACACACACACAGGGTTAGTGACATTAGTATTTCTTCCTCGTTTAAAATGAATTCATTCAAATTTGTGTTCAAGCCACACGCAAATACGACCCAGCATAACAGAAACACTCATACGTTTGACCAAACCGCTTGTTTGAAAATGCTACGTTCTCCCGTTTCACTACACACACACCGAGTTTTGGGTCAGCTTACCTTGGTGTCCTTCAGGAGCACCGACGAGTAGAAGCAGGCATGGGTGCTGGTGACGTACAGCCGCCCGTGGTAGGGCACCTCCTTCTGCAGGGCGCAGATGTACGCTGGGGTGGAGAGAGGACAGAGGAGATCAGCAGCAGTTATGCTAAGGGCCCTCAAGGCTAGCTGGTCCCTTGGCAGGACTCTAGGACACAAAACAGGGGCCCTCAAGGCTAGCTGGTCACTTAGCAGGACTCTAGAACACAAAACAGGGGCCCTCAAGGCTAGCTGGTCACTTAGCAGGACTCTAGGACACAAAACAGGGGCCCTCAAGGCTAGCTGGTCACTCAGCAGGACTCTAGAACACAAAACAGGGGCCCTCAAGGCTAGCTGGTCACTTAGCAGGACTCTAGGACACAAAACAGGGGCCCTCAAGGCTAGCTGGTCCCTTAGCAGGACTCTAGAACACAAAACAGGGGCCCTCAAGGCTAGCTGGTCACTCAGCAGGACTCTAGAACACAAAACAGGGGCCCTCAAGGCTAGCTGGTCACTTAGCAGGACTTTACACTTTGGAACAGCTGTCTAATAGATCGTGGTTGACGTTTGATCTTTTCCTTTAGGCTAGGCTACACCCCTACTTAGCACAGGCCACTTTTGGAATTGTTTTGTAACAACTCAGAAGAGAATAGGCCTAAAAGCTAATTTAAGTTGGGTTTACTTTACGTGGATATTATCCAGCCTTACCAATTAGAACCAATGCAATGAAACAATGGAGACTTCACTGTTGTATAAGATGTGTCATTACGTTGGCTAAATAAACGTGTGTATGCACTGATGATTATCTATCGACACAACTTCCAAACTGTTCACAGAATCCTCAATGGGGGGCGGGACTTGGATACAATGCATGCACTATGCTTCACAATAAGCCACCTGCAGTGTGGAACAACTCGGTTTTCATTTTCCCAACTTTTCGGTGTCGCTCAGCTTACCATGCAGCAGGTCTTCGCTCTCGGGAATGTCTGGGAACAGCTTGTGGAATGTCGCATTGTGTTTGATGAAGCTCTGTGGGAAAGGAAAGCAAAAACGCCACCGTGAGAAAACGTATAAAAAGTTCTTCAAACCAACAATGCAGTTGGGAGTATTTTTTCCTCACGAATCTCGTCTCGGGAGACGGGGCCGAACTTACACTTTGTGAGCCTGTGCCTTCGGTCCTCTCAAAGCTCCGGTCTGCATCGAATGTCTCCGACCTGAGGGTGGACAAAGCAGGGGTCAGTAGCTGGCCCTGGAGAGTGCGTGTGTGTGTGTGTGTGTGTGTGGGGGGGGGGCTCCAACACGAGAACGGAGGCTCCAATTTCTCACCCGGGCGCTAAACTCGTCGACGGCGATGACGCAATGAGAGTTTTGCATGGGTTCGGTGCAGTTACAGGGAGTGCCTTGTGCGTGTTGTGCTTGAGGGTGTGTTCTGTGAGCAGGGGGTGTGGTGTGGAGGGGGGGGCGGCGGGACGTTGGCCTACCTGACGGGGGCTTGTCTGGTGAGGGTCTTCTGCTGATGGACGGCCAGTTCGGCCTCCTCCAAACTGTAGGCCTTCCTGGGTTCGGCCTTCTTACTGCTCTTGCTCTTCTTCACCTTCGCCGACAGTCCACTGCTGTCCACTGGGTAGCTGGAGGAGAGGGAGGGGGGGGGCAGGGTTTAGTAAGGAAAAATACATTTCTACTCCCCTGTATTAGATCTATACGCAGCTCCAGACTACAGCAAAAGTGAGCTTCGACCCCCTATTACGTTCTGTGTGTGGACCGTCTGATCGAGGAGACTCTTCCACAAAAGACACCACTGGCCAGTTCTGAGGAGAGAACAGCCGGAGGTCTCCCCTGTCCCAGCTAACTGTCACCACCGTGGCTGATGAATGAGATCAAACCCCAAGGCTAAACCTGACCCAGAGACCGATGGAAACTATGCATGTGCCAAGGTGTGCTGCTCCACATACCTCAACCTGCCTAACTTGACGTCACAAAGGGACGGAGGGACAGCTTTTGTAGGCCCGGAGGCTCGTCTGTAAACCATTTCTCCCACCACCCCCCCTTCCCCATCAACTGGATATGCAGTGTTGACACATCCTGTCATGTCAAATGACAATCTGGTGTACGTTTGTGTACAAAATCGAAAAAAACAATATTTCCCCCCAAATGATAATAGGCTAAACTCAACCACATACAGTGCAATCCATTATCTGTTCTTGTTTGTTCCCCAAAAATCCAAGACAAAACCACTTAGACAAAATACTAGCGTACTACCACCAGAACAGCCTATAGTAAAGGTAAACAGTCTAGCACTAGCTGGTCACAACACACAAACCTGTAGCATTCTGATACATCGTCCTAAAAAAAAAGGTAGCCAACTGTAAACTGAATCCCCAATGTTGTGTCTGAGGATGTCATCCGTCTTACCCATTAAGACGTCTCCTAGACGACCGGAAACTCATGTACCTAATCATAGCCAGTCGTTAATTTATGGAAGAACAATATGATCAGCTAAAACAAGCCTCTGTCCATTATTCCATGCCTCAGACACCAAAAAAAGCCAGCAAAAAATGAAGACAAGGCAAGTCACCAAAAAGCTGGGAGCAGCTGACCCAATGATCCGTTACTGGAGTGACTTGTGAACTAGTGCAGCCCACATCCTGCCAGTGAAAGCTGTTGTTACACGAATGCCATTACCTAAAGGAAGTTGCCTTTGTGTTCCGAGAATGGGGTGATCACATCGTCGCGGGTGACGTGGGGCCCCTCCCGGACACGCCTCTCCGCCGCCTCGGCGAGTGAGAGCGGAGCGCACGGCCGCGGGAGCAAATTACAGGTGCCGACATGCGAGTGGAGCCCCGCCTTCACATTTTCTACCAGCCTACAGGCAAAAGAGAAACTGCCTTCCAACATGAAACACTACTCGCGTGTTCAAAGAACAGAGCAACAACCAGGCTTGGGAAAGAAAAAAAGGAAGAGGCTTGTTGTCTCATGCTTTGAAAAGCAGTTCAAACCAGTCTACCGAACTCACGGTCCACAGCCTATTCTCTCCAAACCACCTTCTGCAACAGACAAGGGCTGCCCTGAGCCAATTTCTCCTTTCATGTTTAGGAGTCAGCTACGCGTAGCAAAGCAGGCATTGCTCAACTGACGGACAAAAGGCAGAGCCATTAGGGCCTGAATACTGCGCAAGCTTAACTCGTTTAAAAGCTTAAATATCAACAGCCCAGCCATCCAGAAGCCAGCTCAAATGATCTCATGAAATAACAATACGTCTAAATGACTTATTGGATACATTACACACAGATGTACAATGCTATGCTACTAAAAAGGCCCATTTCCAGTCGTTCCATTTGACTCCTCCCGTGTACACTTTACTACCTCTAGTCAGTAAACTACATACTGAATTTACTGCTAAGAGGAGGCCCCTAATAAAATACTGACGTTTCATCCTTTGGTAATGCAGGAGTTGACTGGAGTAGGGGTCAACGGAAAAACACAAGCCCCGAGGAAGGTCGGTTGGGTTTCCGTCATTCTTGCCCAACTGTGCAAACAACGAGCGAGACCTTTCGTAAAAAAGATGCTTTACTGTCGCCACCTGCCTGTCCGTTTGGAAAGCTTTTCAAAGTAGCCGCTCATGCTCAAAGTTGAGCACCTTTACAATGTGTAAACAAGGCTTCCGGGTTCCAGGCTTCCAGGCAGTGAAACAACCACTGGCTCAGGTGATTATGGGATGGGAAGGTGGATGAGGCAACATATTAAGGACCTTAAAAAGCAGGCTAATAGTTACTTTGAGCCAAACTAGCATTATGTCATTATGTTTTGCAGCCGTCTCAGAACATGCGCCGAAGGCAAGAACGGCTATCGGATCCCACAGTCCCTCAACCACATTGCATTCCACCAGGCCACGGAATGTCAAGTACAAAGGCACCTGGCAACATTTACATTTTACAAAAGATATAGCGCTCATGGCTATTTTTGCCTTCGTGTGAAGAGGAGAATCTCATACAACAGGTCCTGTCCATTTGAGTCACTGGCTTGTGCAGAAAAGAACTGGTGCAGAATGTACATGTGCAGAGGACAGGCTCCTACTGTAACAGTGATAGCTCGGGGGGGGGATCTGCAGTTCTGCTGACGGTGCTGTTTGCTGTGGTGGAGAACCAAGACAGATACTGTGGGGGCCACCAGCTGGTCAGGTGCAGCCTTCTAGACCCTCTCGCAATCACGGCCTTCAACAGGGCATCTGATATAGTGCCATGCTTAAAAATCGGAATATATATTTATCCTCTTCTTCTAATATTTCCTTAGGAGGAGGCTTGTCATTGGGCGGAATGAACGATAAATGAACTAAATCAAATGCATTCGATAATCAGGTTTGAATGAGTGCTTTAGGGGGGGGGAGATCGTTTTCATTTTTAAGCTAGCTAAAGTTCAAGGCCAAGCCCACGGAGGCTACATGGGCATTCTTGATTACCATTACCAACCTGGAATGAGTAATGTTACTTGGTGATGATTAGAAACAGCCAAACAGGCCTTGAACCATGCCCCACTTCCTCAGTGCTGGGAACATATCCGACCCGGGCTAGGCTTGTTTTCTTCTGTGTGTGTGTGTGTGTTAGGCGAGAGGTGTGCAGAGCCTGTGTGTGTGTGTGTTAGGCGAGAGGTGTGCAGAGCCTTGGGTGTGTGGAAAGAGTCTAATCTGTTCCTCTGGATTCCTCACAATGTCCCTGTTTTTGTGTTGGACTCTTGTCCTACAAACAGTGAGAGCCTCGAGCGTTGTGACTTGATAACCCCTATCTCTTTCCATGGCCTCACTGACCGATCGCAACAACAAATATGGAGGTGATCCTGTATGGACTGGGCTATGCCTGTGCATGTTAGACATTGAGAATACAGACATTTATGCCGAAATTCTGTATACACAATAGACAAATTCAAATCGGCAGGTAACTGCCAATCTTCACAGGCCAGTTCACTCAGAACCGTCGAGTGTTGATTTGATAAGGATCTGGACGAGAGCGTCGGCTAAATGACTAAAACGATGATAGCTAGTCACAGGCTCTCGCTACAAACACAAAAACGGGCTATTGCCCGCGAGTCAACTCTGGCTGAAAAGGCTGAGGTCTGTCAGCCATGTTAAGGTTCAGAGGGGCCTACCTCCGCCCGTCCTCAGCACGAGGAGGCCCTGCCGCGTCGCCGACTTGACCCGGGAAGCACTTCCCCTTCTCCATGACCGGCCGGGCTCGTCCGGAACGCCTGCTTGGTACGGAGCGCGGCTGGCGACGAGCGTGTGCGTTCGGGTGGAGGGATAAGAATCGAATGGTCCCGAGTGCGACTACTGCACCTCGCCTTTGGACCCCGAGCGGTGCAAAGGTCTCCGCGTTTACAACGGAAAAAAACGGGAGGCTGGGGAGGTGCAGTCTGAACAGGGCACGTGAACAGCCAGTGGAGGAGGAGGATTGGGAGAGAGAGAGATAGAGGGGGCTGGGTTTGAAGCTGTACTGTCCCTCCAGCTTTAACCTCCCCAGGGATTTGGAGCCAGCTGTGTTACCTTGGAAACAGCTGACAGCAGGAGCCGGAGACAGAGGAGGGGGGAGAGCGGCTTCATTATTCAAATGGAGCAAGACCAAAGTGGATTGACATTAAAGCACTTCCACTTAAGTCTCGCTAGAAAAGAATTGACGACAAGTACAATGGTCATGCTAATGGTTATCCCCCCATTTCTCTGAGAGATGCATTGTGTCCTTACTGCCGAAAAAAGCGAAACAATGGTGCTTGTTTGAAAAGGAGGACTAAAACAAAAGGGGCTTTCGTTCAAATGAACCTTGCACTGGTAGGTTTATTGCATCGGGTGCCATCTGAGTCAATGGAATCGTTTTGTTCAAGCTGATTCATGGTTGAGCTTGTGCAGTTCCCCAAATATAGACAACTGACTCACTATCATCACCATCTCAAAAGCCAAACTGACTGAACTTTGCCTCTGCATCACCAATGACATCACCTCTCTATTGTGTAGGACTGAAACGGTTGAACATGTGTAGGAGGACACTAGGTTAGCTCTGTAGGCGAGTTGGGCTGTAGGCCATTTCGAAGAATCACCTTGACATTCCACAACAAATGCAATAGCCAACGTGGTAATCTAAAATGAGCTACGTACGGTAAGGCCATGCATCACTGGTGCCTGAGAAAAGTCAATCACAAGTACGAGGTTCTATAAATGTGTGCGCGTGTGGCAAGTGGAGTTCTCATCGATCACACACCTGTAGGCTTAGGTCCAAAAAATACAATTTCCATCATGAATTGAGTCGACAAGACTCGCAAACACGACATCGAGCTCTTGCTTCACTCGCTAGTCATCGAATGACTCACGGATCATTTCCCAACAAAGTCAAACACCAAGCCCATATTCCCATTTGAGGAAAAGAGTTTGACTAATCTGCTTTGGCCAGAAGATTACACCAGAGTACAATTGAAACATCAAGCCCAAATGTGTGCTGTACGGCTGCCAAGAAGGCAAGAGGTGGCCTTCGTATTCCTTTCTATTCAGACCAGCAAAAGCCTCAACTCGGGCACCGGCTAGCCAACGTGCACACACATTGTACATTACACTTGGAACAACGGTCCCACCCAACTCCCTTCCATCTCCGCCCTTGTTATCCCTCCGACATCCTAATCTAAAGATAAGATCGAGACTACACAACAGCCACACGAGAGAGGTGTGAGGTCTTGTCACGGCAGTGGCGCTTCCCATTGGTGGTCACCAAAAATCTCACCACCACCCCCCCAAAATACTCTTTATTCCTGGCATCAGAGAAAGACAGGGGATAAGGGCTCAGATAAGGGTGTGAGCTAGGTAGGTTATAAATATCAGTTGCGGTGTGCTCAGGAACATACCGTTGTGTTAGTGAGCTGGTAAGGTGGTATACACCAGACCGGTGCTGAATTAGGGTACAGTATCTCAAGTTCACAAACAGCCGAGTTGCCTTGCATTTGTGAAGGGGGGTGGGGGGGGTTGTTCAGGCCCCTGCTATGTAGTAAACATACATGTTTTCATCCATGGGAGAGATGTCATTCGTTTCCGTGAAATCCCTTGACATTTGAAGCCATCCCGCGCCCCCCCCCCTCTTACGAGTGGGATCTTGCACGGGTAGGTCCCTCAAATCAGTGAGCCTCGCTGTCTGGGCAGGGGCTCAGATAGCAGGCCCCAGTGTCCCGTTTTCTGTATCAGTCACGCATGTGCTTCGAGGACCTTGCTGTTGACTGAGCTGGAATGATCCCTGTCTCCTAGTTCTTGCATTATAGAAGCACAGTGTACTCATACTGACGCAGGATAGGACAAACCTTGTATCTTCATTATCTATCACAGTTTTTGCACAACTCACCAGTTCTGTGCACACAATTCTTTCTAGGACGGCTGGAGTCAGAAAGGCCCCCAAAAAAGTGAAAGCTTTTTTCTGAAGCATGAAGTATACACCATCTAGTGGACACGCACAGGCCTACACATTGTAAGGTCATACGAACAGCTGCTTTCCTGTTATCCAATCAAATTGGTTTGTCTCAAGCAGAGATCAGGTGACAGCAGGCACAGCTGGGGTGTTCTCGTCTTCAAAGGGAACACGTGTCACTGCTCAGATTAACGGGCTGGGGGGGCGGGCGGAGAAAAGTACAGATTTGGAGTTTCACGCCATTTCATTCCAGGCCGTCAGAAACACAAACACAAAAATCCCCCTTTCTTCCTGTTTGGCAGCAAAAGGGAAAGAGGCACGTCGCACATAAGTGACGCCATCTATTGTAATAGAGCATGGCTGAAGATGATATAATTTCCAATTGTAAAACTATACCGATGGGGGTGGGGGAATTGTAGCCTTCAACAGCCTGCAGCGTGTGTGCGCAGGAGGGTTTGGAAGCACACTGGACAGGCTGTCGGGCAGGCCTCTGGTCGCGGTGGCCAAACAACAACGTGAGATTTGTCGTTGGGCCAAAGCCGCTGGCGCCCTGCCCTTCGGCTCAACCCGCCGCGGTCCAAAGCTCGCCGACCGCGACCCCTCAACCTTACAGGCCCTGCTATCGCAGGGACCCAGCTAGCTGGAACAGTGAGCGCGTGTGTCTGCCGGTGGGGTTGGGGCGGAGAGAGAAACAAGTGTGCGTTTGTGAGAGTCATGTGGCTCGTACATTCGGCAGATCTCCCTGCATCCTCTCTGAGACAGAGAAGCCCTTTCTTTGCAGGGTCATGTGGCCATTTCAGCAGTGGTTATGCCCTGGTGGACATTTCAACCTGGATCTAATATGGGGGCTGCATCTACATGATCTGGACAGATGTGGTTACACACAGGCTCAACCAAGATTATGTTATACTCTGCCAAGTATCTTTGATTACCAAGAAAAACGCTACACAAGTCTAATGTATTCAAATATAAAGATACACTTATTTCGATAACAGCATTTCAGTAAATTACGGGAACAGTCTCAAGGAAGCAGATCGATTATTGTTTTTATCTGTGTGTGGCGCAATGTTATCTCCGATTAGCTCCGATTAAGACCGGGTCCAACTGGCATGGCTCTCTACGGTCACGTTTACGAACAAGGCAGGCGCATGCAGTGACGACTGGGGACAAAGGCACTTCGGAATCTACGTGGAATCCAACAGCACTCTGTGAAGGAGGCAGCAAAGTGCCAAAGGAAAAGAGCAGTTTCTTCACTTTCTATGCTCCCAAGAGTGCTTATTAGCCCTATATTGGGAGGCCTCACACACCCTTCAAACCATAGCGCTGGTTTGAACATAACCCGTACTTTGACTGTAAACCTCAGTGAGGCCTGGTGCGGCTTGCTCCCTTTTACTTAAGTTGCTTTTTTAGCATGCCTTTCGCTAAGCATTATTTAAGGCTAGGACTTCCCATGCCCAGTTCTGCTTGTGAGAGAGAGAGAGAGAGAGAGAGACAGAGAGAGAGAGAGAGAGACAGAGACCCTGCATGTCTTTGTTGCCTGCTGCACTTCCCTGTTTATTCCAAACTCCCAAAACAAGAACATTCAAACAGCCACTTAAACGTATAAATATATGAATAGACCTTCCCTGTACAACGATAAGCGTCCTTCACTGTGCACAGTGAAGGACAGAGGGATGGACGACTCTCTCAATGTGACGTACGTCTAGTTCACAGCGGAAGAGACACCAGGCCAAGTCTAATCCACCGGCTGTCCAGGGAGAGGCCATAGGGAGGGAAGGAATAAAGATTCTTCCTACTGGGCCGGGTATTAAGTGATATATGTTTTATAACACCAGACTGACCACCTGTGGCTGACCAAGAGGAGGTAAAAATAGCCATTTGAAAAGGAGACATGGATTTAGCGTTTTGGACATTGTTTGTTCCCACTTATATAGTGGCCACCCGACGCACAGACTAGAAGATGATGTCATGCTTTTTCTAGAAGAGCAAAGGACAGGATTTAGACTTTACCAGAATTACCACGAGAAACGTGCCACTACATAAATGTACAGTCAGTGAATATAACCTATACCTAGCTATATATGGTTCAACACAGCAATGGCCAGAGTAATGAGAACATAACATTCTACATGTCAACAACACTGCGACTACATGCCTGGCTACAAACCATCACAAACAATTTGATACTATAAACAATAAAATAATTGTTTATGAATACAATTAAATTGTTTATAAACCCGAGTGATAACCAGTCCCAGCTACATCGGAGTTTAGATTAAAGGAGCGGTGCAGAGCAAGGCCTCTAAAACTGAAACCTCTCAGGCCACGGCACGTTTATGAATAGGGTTTTACATACACGTTTGATAGCCAATTTGCACAAATACATGCACAAATATTATATATGCACTGAGCTAAAATAGAAAACGCTTCAATATGTGTGGCTAGCTAACAGCTATTTTAGCCTCGCGTCCACCCTTTGATGAGTGCTCACAGCTGATTGGCTGGAAAGCTATACAGCGGTTCAGAGAGAACAGTTATTCTTACCCTTCTTTCATGAAGTGCTTGATTCTGAAAATAGCCTTTTCATCTATCTTCCTGAGGAAGGTTTTCAACTTTTCTCTCTTGTTTTCAAGCATTCTTCTTCCAACCCAGTGCTCGTTTTTGCCTCAACACGCCGCTCCACGCCGACTCCTTGGATTTGTTTGGTATCTGCTTTTCCTTTGCGACACCATGTATGCTGATTAGGGTAATGATCTTAAATCGGACCAAGTCTGTTGACCAATAGCAGACAGTGTCGAGTTACAAAAAATGGCATGTCAGACCGGCTGTCCAATCAGTGCGCAGTAGTTGACTCATAGCCTCCGCCCCGTATTAAACAACCCGCATCCTTTTTAGGGTCTGCTTCACATATTGTACCGGTGTTATGTCGTTTTGTCCAAAGTGGTTTAATTATTTACAAATGATCTGTACATTGACAACATACTCACGGTCACGCCGTACACTTTTAGAACATAAATAATAGGTTATAGTATAAACATTTGACGTTCACTAAACACACAGCAAAAAGTAATTCTGCCTCGACATAATCTTCATTCATAACTGTATGATGTGAGACCATCATGTTCAGTCTGACCATTTGGTGGCCGCAAAATTGTTTAAAATGTTTACATTTCATTTATTTGCACTAACAAGACAACTAAACAGTTTTACTAAATAACTGAGAGAAAGAGGAAGAACACGGTCTCTTAAGTAGCTATTTCAAAACTGTCAGAGTCAAACGCATTTGAATGACTCCATGATTCAAATAAAGACTTCTGGGGACTCAATAACTCAGCTGGAAACCGAGGTCCATAAAACCCCAGGATCTTTCCTGGTCAGCCTGGGCCCTGTAAACACCAGGAGAGCCAGAACCCAGCACCACCACCCACTTCTGCAGGCAGTAATTACAGCAGCACAAGGTTAGGTCACACCTAACTCTGTTGACTGTGGGCCCCTTGCTGAAATGTGTCCCATGAAATGTGTGTCCCTTACTTACAACATTCAAGGTAGCTACTATTGGGACACCATCAACCATTTCTTCACAGGAATCGATTACAACGATAAGATCCTGTTTCACTGAGAAAAGACTATGCATTACTCATAACAGTACTTTTTGGAGGAAGTAGTCAATATGGAGTGCATGCTTTCTAGGCCAAAGAGCTCATATGACTATTTAGGAAATTCCTCGCCTCACAGAAAACAGACGAGGCAATGTGTGAGGAAACATGACACAGCAAACACACCACCCTCACACAGCCTGTACGGGCCTGCCTCCAGCTCCAGTGCATCCCTTAATCATCCTCACCAGGAAACAAAGAGGATACAGTCTGGGGGTAGAGCCTTATACAGAAAATGGTTCAATCTAACACGTACGTGTTCACACCATGTAAGATGGCCGGGAGACAGTTTTCTCTCAGTTAGCTTGCCAAGATTTCCGTCTGGTTCTTTCCAGTTTGGGCCCATGTGTTAAACACGATATTGTAAAGGCTTTCATTCAGACACACGCATTGGTGACACGTCATTGCTATTCTATATACCTTATCTGTACTTAGCTATGAGAGACTGTAGGGTTGACACTCAGGGGCGTCGTTAGACCCTTTTTACTGGGGCACGTGCTATCTAAAGTTTGAGTTTTAACAATTTACTTTATTAGTCAGTGCATTCATTTCGACCGATAATCCCAGAAAAAATTAAGTATCCACATCAACGCGTGTCAAATCAAAGCAGTTTAACCGAAAACACAAACCAGAAATCCATGTCAGCACACCCTTCTGAGCTTGCCAAATAGCCACTGTAGCACGCACACAGAAGTCCAGGTGTCAGACTCGGCACATAAGTCAGAATTGAGGTAGGCTAAGAAAACATAACAAAACAACAGAAAGTTTCTAAATAATAGGCCCACCGATCATTTTATTTTGACTAAAATATAAAAACAATATCACATGAAGCTCAAAAAACAGTATTTGCACTCAAATGAATGCGGAACAAATGTGCACGCTTGCATTAACTATTGATGTCCCTGCCAAAGCTAATATAAAACTTGCGTCCCTGAACTGTTGTATAGTGGGTTAAGCAAGGTGAGTTTCTATAGCCGAGTAGTGTATTGTGTGCAGCAAGCTTGGAAGACATTTTTCTGATTTGAATAGGGGCCTGTGACCCAGTAGAGCTTTATGTCTAACAACGCCCCAGGTAGACACAAGTTTCATTTGATCTATGGGACAGGAAAATCCGAGGTGAAATACATCCTGTACGGTAAACCCAGGTGAAGTATTGCTCACATTGCATTGATCGTGCCTAAAGTCAACATTGACCCATGCAATATTGACATTTGACTTGCAAACAGACCACACGATTGGAGCCAACGATTGAGGAGATAGGGACAAGTATGAAACGCTAAAAGTTGAATTGACTTCACATTGACTTTGATTTCACACTCATTCCCAACAAGTCCCACTTCAATGACAGTCATGAGATGGTTTTACAAAGCAAGGAGACCTTTGCACAGGATCAAGTCGCTATATTGCAAAGTCATAAACGAATAGATCACCATGGATGTAAATTTGGTCATGTTTCTAGAGCAGTAAAATCTATATTTCTGTATTGTGACATTATGTTGACGTCCAAATCCAAAGTCAAGGACAGACTAGACTAGTCGCCAGGGTCGTTATTAGCACATTCCAAGGACAGGATATAGAGATGAAGTCAAGATTGTAGTGACTATCTGCTGTTGTAAAGTGTCTGTTTCGAACATTGCTCATTATCAGTGCATTTAAGTAATAGTTTTAACCTCAGGATAAGAGAGGCCACTTTGCACAAAACAAAACACAGATAAGAGAGGTGCTATTGCTTGTATTATTCATTACGTTACAGAAAGGTGCATTCATCTAAACAATACATTACAATACAATACGTCTGCTGTATAACACATAATGCCAAAGCAGTCAACAAAGTCTGATGTATTGATCTTTATAATTGAAAATCCTCATCAGGCCCAATGAGTAGACAGACATTAGACGACTGCTGCCCAGAGTCAACTTTTCAAGCAGATTGCAGAAGATCACATGGTTTATTGTGTAATGAACCGGTGATGTGTTTGTTGAGTGGCTTGATGTTTTGAAACCCCTGACAAAATGTATCAAAAGGAAGGTGAACAACCTTAAATCTCAATTTGTATCTGTATTTCAATGAAGCCTACCCCTACATTTCAGTGATGGAAGCAGTCAACAGCATGTCTTAAATGTAAAAAAAAATCATTCTTCCGCCAATATCGTGGATAAAATCCATCATTGCTAGCTCTGTCATCAACCAAGCGTTATAATGAAACAATGTCCTGAGCTGGATGACCTGAGCAGGCTTCTTGTGTATCTCTGGGGTCAGAGAGGTCAACACATTGTGTAGATGCACCCTGTCAAGAACATATTTTCCTTAATGAGGAGTGGGGGGACTACACTCCTAGCCCCCAGAGTATCACCTTACCTTCAAACACTGGGTCATTGTCTGTGTTCACAGACTATGGGTGCGAGAGTTTGGATCTCTCTCTATGGGAATAGGCTATGTTTTCTTCACACTTTCTCGTGGGGGGAAAAGTGTCATGTCATGGCATTTAGTAACCTCGTGTGTATGGAGTTCACTTGCAGCCCAGACCGGTAAAGGATTGTGGAGGGTCTTAGAGGAACGTTTACTTGCTGTAATGTGTTTGCGGTTCTGCCTGGGTGCCTCGGGGTGTCTGATGTTGCACGCACATACGATCCTGCGTTTACGGGGCGGTTTGGGTTTCGACCGGGCAGCGCTTGAGCTCCTCAAGCTACCGTTACCTGGAGACTCTCATCACTAATTTAGCAGACCAACAGCCCATGGCGGGGTCGGAGAGGTGGAGGGGGAGCGGGGAAGACTCTCTGCGTCGCAAGCCGGGGCAGCATCCAGCCAGGCTTCCAAAGGACAAAGGAGAAGCCAGATCCGGGGGCCAATGCAGAACGGGGAGGCAATGAGCCCGCAGGAGCAGGATCCAAAGGCTTCCGTGCCCACGGAGGAGGACCACGACCAGAGCCAGGTGGGAGCGGTGCCCTCGGCTCCACCGCTACCCCCCCTCGTCGCCACCTCCGCCCGGCCCACCGGAGTACCCGAGGCCCCGGCTGGTCTTCCACACCCAGCTGGCCCACGGGAGCCCCACAGGCCGCATTCATGGATTTACCAATGTGAAGGAGCTGTATGCTAAGATCGCTGAGGTGTTCAATATTTCCCCCTCTGAGGTAAGGGACTGTAGATATTATCTCTATAGTAGTCTTCGTAACTGCTTATTTTTGCAATGACACCTTTTTCGATTTTTATTTGATGTATATTTAACCATTCACGTCAGCAAACCATTCTGACCATGCTGAAGACGTAGGTCATTTATGGATGGTTTATATACCGGCTCAATAACTATAGAGTTGACGTTCTCTTAATAGATCCTTGAATTATAGTTTTTTGCATTTACAGATAGAGCAAATGCAAGAAGAGGGGACAATCAACATAAAGTCTTAATCGGCCTTGCATGAGGCAAATTGTCTCTTGAGGAGTGGGGACCGTGTGGGGCCGGGGGAGGGAGAGGGCCGGGGGTGGGGGGAGAGGGGGTTGTTAAAATACATGACAAAGGACACACACTGAGCTTGTCATCAATGTGCATTGGCACCTTTGTGACACTGTCTCATGGGCCAGGGTGTACATGCAAGTCCGTCTCGAATTAAGTGAGTATTTGGATAAAGCGGGTACGGTTTCAAATAGCTCCCTTTTCCATGAGGTAGCATGAGAAGGGCATTTGCTCTGGCTGATTTTCACTAAACGGAGTGATAATTAAACCATGTGTACAGTACCTTTGGTCAATTGTCACCACTAAACGACAAATGCTTCATTTAAATATTCCTTGCGTAAGAAAGAAGAGAATGCATGAGAAAAATGAACAATATGCGTTTAAAACATTCACTATTGGAATGTTGACTACAAACAGATGTCTGCTCTTCGTGTCACCTGAACATGTTCCGAGATAAGGATCACGCTTCTACAGTGACTCTCCAATAACGTCAGAACAGACCTCTGATCTTGACATGGTCCTTGGAAGAAATCTACTGATCTGGCCCAAATTGACTTTTGGTAGGTCATGGTTACCTAAACAGAAACTTGCAGCTGTCTCAAGGTCAGCACAGGTGCCATCTAGAGGCCATCTGAGGAAATACATGAGAGTGGAGCTGTTGGAAACATACCACTGGTGTCCAGTGGTGACCAACATATGCCTGAAGGAAAATATGTTTCTTGGAAAACATTTATAAGAGTTTACAAAGCAATGCATCCCTATGCGATATACTAGGGATTTACAAAAGGTAAAAGCTAGATTAAACATTAGCATACATATAGAGCCTGGTAACCTTAATAACTATCCTGTACCCGTACAAACCTTGATGTAAAACGTCACAATTATAACTATGACTAAAATATAAGGTAAGGAATATAGGACATAATTAAATGTTATCTTGCCAGTGTCCCACTTAATATTCAATATTGTCAGCTTGCATCATTCCATGCTTATCTTTATGCTTTGCCATTCTTGGATATCTGTTATCAAAGCACCTTGATGTCAAGGTTTATAACCGGATGGTGTGACAGAAATCCGTGGGTGAATTCCTACATGTTCAGAAGGCCCCCATATGAACCAACCTTGAAGTTGTCTATTAGGGTAGTCACCATCGTTGTGGTTTAAAGCACTGTTTTTGTCATTAGCATTTTAGCATCTGCATCTGGTTGCTGAAGACAAGGTCACGTATGATGATAATATGATTGGCTCACTGACGAGTCCCAGGGTCAGTGGGGTAAAGACCATAGTATACTAGGTCTATGGTGTACAAAAGAACAGTCTGACTTGGCTGGTTCAAAGTGAATGAGTGAAATTTAAAACGAATATCGTAGACAAAGACGATGCCTTGTTTACTTGAGGATATAGTAGACAAACGAAGCATTGCTTAAGGAAAGTCTAACTGGACAACAATTATACATTTTCATTCCATGTCAAGAAGATCGACTCATGTGCAAAGCGTATTTCCTGTGCAGACATTCGGTCTGGACAGAACCTCAAGAATGTCCATATGAAATATATTGGCTTTCACTGACCTCTGCTGTTCAGAGTGTGTATTGAACAGCGATCCGAAGCGTCACACATGTTTAATGAATACATACTATCTATAATACTGCATGTGTTGTAAATATATGATTACAAAAGTGAGGAATCAAAGTAGACGGGTATTAAGATAATATGACATTTGTCATGTCCACATAGCTGTAGCCAGAATCCCTTCTTTGAGTGGTTTCGAGTCCCATGGTGTTTAAGAAACGAATATGGTTCAATGTGATGCCTTACCCACAAATCATAGCTGCGCAGTAGCAATTCAACTTTCTACGAGAAACCAACCAATCATCTGACCTGCAAATCTCATCGTCATTTTCTCTTTCCAGATCCTCTTCTGCACCCTGAACTCCCACAAAGTCGACATGCTGAAGCTCCTGGGGGGGCAGATCGGTCTGGAAGACTTCATCTTCGCCCACATCAGGGGGGAGACCAAAGAGGTGGAGGTCACCAAGACCGAGGACGCCCTCGGCCTCACTATCACAGACAACGGAGCCGGATACGCTTTCATTAAGGTGTGTGACCACAAGGCGGACATGCGACGTCTGACTGTACGAGACAACGACATCCCGTCCCCTATCTCAGTGGTTCCCAAACCTGGTCCTCAGGGAACACCTGTCCTCCATGTTTTAGAATGTTTCCCTGCTCCAACACACCTGATTCAAACGAATGGTCATAAGCAGGTGTCTGCAGAGCTGGATAACGACCCATTCATTTGAATCAGGTGTGTTGGAGCAGGGAAACATCTAAAACATGCAGGACAGGTGTTCCCTGAGGACCAGGGTTGGGGACCACTATCTGTCCTTTCATGGGCAAGACCTGATAACTCTGCACCATATCTTTGATATTTTTCTTCATCCCTTCATTTATTTTGTTCATTCATTTGCTCGTTTTTTGTTTTACTTTCGTCCTACCTTGCATCCCTTCTTCCCTCTTCTTATCCTACCTTCCTTCCTAACGACAGAGAATAAAGGAAGGTAGCACCATAGACCAGCTGAAGACTGTATGCGTGGGAGACCACATTGAGGCCATCAACGACCAGAGCATCGTCGGATGCCGACACTACGAAGTGGCTAAGATGCTGAAGGAGCAACCGAGGGGGACTCCCTTCACACTCAGACTGGTAGGGCCTAAGAAAGCCTTCGGTGAGTACATCGTCAGTTAAGAATCAGACCGTTTTATGTCACGTTTTATATATGGGGGTCAGATGGCTGAGCGGTTAGGGAATCGGGCTAGTAATCAGAAGGTTGCCTGTTCGATTCCGAGCCGTCCTTGGACAAGGCACTTCACCCTACTTGCCTCTGGGAATGTCCCTGTACTTACTGTAAGTCGCTCTGGATAAGAGAGTCTACTACATGACTAAACGTAAAACATTTTTTTATCAAAAAGTTTCAGCAATAAATCTGACCTGTTCATGTCAGCTCTTACACTATTACGCTTTAATTAGGAACATTTAAATCAAGTTAACGGCAGGATTAACAATACCCACTTCATTATGACCCTAGCAACGTTTGTGACTCAGGTCAAATACCACAAAACAACCTGTCACATCCCCGTGACATTACTGCACTCCCACACGAACACGTCAAGTGTCAAATGGAACCAAATGTTCCCTAAGGGTGTTTCAGAAACACCTACTTCCTTTATTGAAAGGTGAGCTAGGAGTCAATAGGACCGGACTGGATGTATCGCCCTGTCTCACCAGGAAGGAAGGAAAAGCTGACGGCCTAGTCTAAACTGCAGCGGGAAATAACCTCTTTAGACTCGAATGAAAACAGCCTGGTTTGGAGCCAAAACCTGATTGGTTTCCTAAGAATCAAGCCTCACCCAGACAGGAAGCTAGCATGACCACTGAGCTTCCGTTGATACTGTTATTGTTCAACTCTGATCTGATGGTGTTTATATCGAAGGTCCTACTTTGCTATATTACTGTACCTACAACTAACCGATTGGGAGTTGCTACACTGAGATATAAGCTAGAAATGGACATATGTCATAAGTAATGACATAAGTCATTGTGAGTAGTAATTGCATACATAATAAAATAAGATTATGTGTTGTCATGTATTCTCAAAAAAAAATCCTCAAATAATCTGGCTCAAGATGAAAAAAGATGCAAGTTTTAGAGTGTAGATAAACACAGTTTAAACACAGATAAACACCGTTTATCTACAGGACTCTCCATCATGTGATCCTAGCCCCCAGCAACCTCGGCAGAAATGCGTTCATGTGCAACCCTCTGAACAAACGTGCCAATCAATTTCCACCTCCTTCTAAAACAGTCGGTTCATGTGGTTAATAATGGAAAAGCCGTACGATGATCATTATAACATTAGCTAATTGGATGTTTGAAAATGATGGATTACATTTCATGCTCAGAGGGGTTAATTACACTCTTGAATGTGCACAGAATATCCCAAGACAAAGAGAGACACATCACAGCGCTCATTATCATTCAACATGGCTGTCGTTCCTATCTGAGCTTCATAGCCTATGAAATATATATTCCCGTGGCTGACATTCACTTCTGACAATGGATTTAGATTGACATGAAAAGCTCCACTAAGTCTTTATGCTGTAGGTACTTGGTTCAAGTTGATTCGAACTTCCCTTTCACCTGGGAGTGCTGGATTAAGGCCATGTACATATTGTGTTACTGCATATTAGTTTTATGATTATAATACCATACGGATAATTTATTTGCTCCTTGAATCTGCTCTGATTGGCTGAGCCAGGAACAGAATGTTTGATCTAAATCTCCAACCTAATCATACACAGTCAATATCAGGCCAAGATCACATTCAGGCCAAGGTCATATTCAGGCCAAGGTCATATTCAGGCCAAGGTCACATTCAGGCCAAGGTTATATTCAGGCCAAGGTTATATTCCACTTTCATTCAAATCACAGAGGTAACTCACTGATAACTGATGTCATTAGGTAACTTGAACTTTGAACTTTGATCATTGATTTTAGAGATAGACTCTTCTAAGAACGCTTGATTTTCATAAACAACTTCTTGTGCTTCTCCTGTGTGTGTGTGTGGTGGGGGGGGGGATTGGATGTGTGTGTGTGTGCAGACATGATTGGGATGAGGACAAGAGCACCCAAGTCCAGCGAGGGGTAAGATGGGGAACGGGAAGGAGACCCTGCGTCTGCGATCTAAGGGCGCCGCAACCGTACAGGAAGTGGTGCGTTTCACACACTCCCACGCCTCCGACCGCCCGACCATACAAGTTCACATACACACACACTGTCACACACACTGTCACACACACAGTGAACCTCTTGGAAATGGATTGGAGATGGAGTGTTTGCATCCAAGCCTTTTGTTCATCTTACTCCTTGTAAATAATGACCTCAGGGTATCAGTCTTCACTACTGCCTAAATACACTGCCAAATATGGTCACGGCCTGGTCAGAGAACCTTTGTTTAATTAAAACATATGAATTCCACCTGCAGAAACCATGGGGATTTTCTTAAATGCATACTAAAATGTGAAACTATTTGTAACCCTACTGTGACAAGATGCATAGGTTTGTGTTGATCACAGGTTTATGATCTCACCGGAGTCCACCTTAATGTTTAGAGATTGGATGCCAGCGAGGTTCCTTTCATCCAAACATTCCGACTCTTGCTTTCCCACCAGCCCAACGAGTTTGAAGAGAGAGCCACCAAGAAAGTGGATGACCTACTAGAGAGCTACATGGGCATCAGAGATGTTGAACTAGGTAAGATGGATGTCCTGTAGTAGCATCTTGAAAACAATCCCCATTGGGCTTCAGGATGAATTGTCAAAAATGGCTGAAACACTGGGTAGTGTCTGTGGGCAGTGTCTCGTGGCTGTTCTGCACAAGTTATTTAACGCATTAAAGGTTCCATACCAGCAACATGAGCATCTTGTCTGATAACACAATAAAATCAATTTATTTGGTTGTATTAAATATGTTAATAAGTAATAAGTTGAGCTCAAACTTTAATGTTTTCTTTGGAATACATGTAGGTCTGCCTTTTTCCTGGAGGCATAGTCCATTAGCTTCTAAATATAATACTGGAACATTACCCAGACATGTCCTTGGTTAGTTTGTATACTCAACTGACTGACTGCCAATATCCAGAATGCTGCACAATCCTGACTAAGGACGTGAGACTATCAACCATTGGGAACTAAATAACAGAAGCATTACTCACTGTTGAAAGGTTGTGACCATTTCCTGCAGTGGACAGGATGTCGTCCACGTTCGTAACGGCTTTTCCCATAACTAACATTGCGCCGACTGTCCCCCACTTGCAGCGACCACAATCGTGGAGGCAGGCAAAGATAAGAAGAACCCAGATGACTTTGCCGAGGCCCTGGATTCGGTGCTGGGTGACTTTGCGTTCCCCGACGTGTTCCTGTTTGATGTGTGGGGTGCTATCGGGGACGTGAAGAACGGGAGAATGTAAGAGGGAAGAGATGGGGGAGTCTGCTGCAATCTCCCTCTCTGACACAGCAATTGTATATCACTTTGACTCGAACTATCCCAACCCCTCGTTTTATGATGACATTGCGGGTATTTGCTTTGACACGCTGAACAAAATGACCAAATATTACACAAAACGTGGCCATCATTGGGCATGGTTCTGATTGTTCGTGTCCACCGAGCAGGGCTGGGTTGGGGATACTGTAGGATTTGGAAAATACTAGGAAACACCAGGAATCCATCTCTGAAAACAGGAAGTGAGATAACAGGAAGTGAGATAATGAAGCTGTTTATTCCCAATGTAGAGGGACGGGGCAAGCCGCAAAGGAGAGATACGTTACGGTCTTAGAGAACATCAGTCAGAGATTTATATCTCACCAATGTCCACAAACAATATCCAACGACCAAGGCTGTGTAGCCATGGAGACTCCATACATCAGTGTTACCACATAGGGACAACATATAAGGCTCAATCAATGTCTTAATCTACCGGAACATTCTTAGCAGTGATCCCGGGGGAGGTCTACATTATAATTAGCCAGTTTTAGATGGTTTCCTTAAACCAAATGCAACCAAACCAACACAAACCATCACATTCCAATAAGTCATTATTGTGAAAGGAAACAGTACATTCTTTATAAAGTCCTTATGGTGACTGCTGTGAGTTTTCCTTCAGGAAATGCATTACCCGTACCTAAAGGTTATAGAAGAATGGTACAATAACCTAATAATTCAAATTTGTGTAAAATTGGTTTGAAACATCTGATTTTTTTCTTGCCTGAGCAATGAAGGTCTTCATACATCTTCCGACGTAATCCCCCTCGAGTCATGGTCTAATGCTTTGGTTCAAAGTGTTTCTGAGCACAATAGTTCTACAATATCTATAATTTAGAGGCTTGTCTTATTGATAGAATGTACATAGGCGTGTCACATGCCCTTGGAAATAAAGAAGACATACTAGTTATGAATCATTCATGTATAAACGTATTGGTTTAAAAACTTTGAGTGTTTCTTTGTCCCTATGGCCTCATTCTTGTCACTGAAACTAATATTACTGTGTGGTTATTTTAGAGTACTTTAATAGCTAAATCATATTCTACTCAATGGAGACCTGAGAATAAGGCATATTTCATGTGTATCTAAAGTTCAAATTGACAATAAAACATTGATAATCTTAAATTGTTGTGTCATTGTGAATCACAGACCAATTTATTCAACTGTAACAACTTCTGAACTAGTTATTTTTTTACTGTATGTTACTAAAGTAGTCTATAAAAGTTAATTCCATAGAATATCCTAAACTGGAAACTATTTACTCATTATATGTAATTATTTTACATATTTCGTCTATATTTGAGTTGAATTACATTTGCAAAAAAAAACTAGGCAGATTGTATTTATTAAAGTACAATAAAGCACATGTGTGTGATTGAAATACGATTATAGTCCATACTCAAAATACACATCCAAACACACAGTAAACAAAAAGCTTTGCAACTGTGCAGGGTGATTCAACATGCAGTTTCAATACATTCTACATTACAAATAATACTGTTTTCATAATCCTCCAAGTCTACAGCTATGGACATACATCATTATGCATTTGATCAAGTATACTGTCCTGTATGATATCTTTACTGTACATAAACCCTGAAGAGTATATCAGACTAAGTGTGCTTAAACACCTACAACAATCACACAACCTTAACATTTATACAGTGTTACTGGGAACCAAACTTTTGTATATATACTATATATACTGTATATATACTGTATGCCATCTGATCTTTCCTCATCCTTCTTACAACCTGTATGCCCATGAAATACTGTATGGGGTGCGACAGATTAACATGGAGGATAAGGTTAAAGGTCACTTACATGTACATTGTTTCTTTAAGATATATGGATACTAGCGGGAACTTTACCTGTCAACTAATGCGCCTGAGGCGAAGGAAACCTCCACTTCAAAACGTTAAAGAGGATTTCCACGACCCACCATTAGTCCTAATCACTGTAGCTGTCAGTCAACACCTTTCAAAGACATACCTTATTTGAAAACATCTTACTAGCTTAGCATTCTCCTAATCCTTTCGACGTGTTCACCCTCTCCTGTGATCCCACTGGTCTCTCTGTTCTCCCGCGTCTCTTATCTCCTAACATGGAACGCCGTTCATGTCTATTCTATTGTCATTGTATCATTGCATTGCTGTATTGTCATTGTATTGTAAAGCACCTAGTATTGTAATTTAGTACAAATGCACGATATTAGTTTTTTTCAACCGCTGACACAGTTCTTTTGAACTTTTCCTCTTTTTTTCCCAAACTTTACACGCAAATCCAAGAACTGCATGCTCAAAATACGAAATGCCTCGCATCTCTTGCAAAATGAAGCACTGCATTCAACATATCACATATAACATATTTGTTGCAAACACCTTTGCCATAATATTACATTTTTGGATACATCATATACACAAAGTTATTCAAAACCTAAAACTCTTCTTTCTTCTGAGCTCCCATGTACATTTCTGTCATGGCAGAGATGTTGAAGAATTCATGGTAAATACGAAAACAAGATTGAAACCAAACTGTTCTTTTACTGTAAGCATTTTTGGTCGTGCGTGTCAGGTTTCAGAAATTGTGTGACAAGTAAGGATTTTGTGCGTAAGCAGTTGAACGAAAACTGTAACTGTGGCTTGAAATGGAACATCTGCGATGCGTCAGGCAAGAGCAGGCAGACTACATAGACAGACTTAAGTGGCCTCTCTTTTCCTTATTAACACTCCCTCGCTGAAAACTATTTATACGGCCGCCGTGGATGAAAGCGTCTCCTAAATGAATTAAATGTCAAACGGACTCGAGCCGACGAGCCCACACAGAACCTTGTTGTCTTTGGAAGGGTACACACACAAGGTTTCACACACACACACACACACACACACACACACACACCACACACACACCACACCACCAGGTACACACACCCAGAAAGAGCAGTTGAGGAAAACAACCCGCTCCTCCAAGACCGGACGGCTTCAGTTTGACAGTGAAGAACGCAGAAACAGTGCACGAGATCTAGGCCAGATGCTGCAGTCCAACACGGCATGCATCTCTCTGTTCTCCATCACAACGAGCTGAATAGCTGAGAAATACTGAAGACACGTGAACAATAATGCTACATGGCAGACGCTTTCACCAGAAGGGATTTTCAGTCCGAAAAGTGCAATTATTTCAGTGGGACCGTCTAATCCAAGTTAATGACCTCCCCTCATTAAAAAGCACAGCCTACACAGACATAAACTGAACAGGGACACTACTTTCTGTCCCCCCCCCCAAAAAAAATACTTCACTAACCTTCACGACAAAACTCACCCTCAGTTGCCAAAAGCTAGTGCGGCCAGATCCTTTAAACCAGGGGTCTCCAACCCTGCTCCTGGAGAGGTACCTGCCTGTGTTTCTCCCCACTAATCTAGCACACCTGATACTAATAATTAGCTGGTTGATTTGATTTGCTGGCCTTTCCCACGAAGAGGTCTTGAGACCCCCCCCCTGATTGGACCAAATTACAGAGAAGGGGGCGGACCCTTCACAGGATGGGGAGCGTCTTCCACCTTCCCTCCCCCGGGGTCGGCCTCCTGAGCGCCCCCCAGAGAGGAGCGGGTGAACCTGCGCAGGGTGCCGCTGAAGGAGGGGTACAGGCTCATGATGGAGCCCCTGGACCAGTCCATGCGGGGGTATACGCGCTTGAGGACGGCTCGGCGGAACAGGATGTACACCCAGGGGTCCAGGATCTGGTTCCAGGTGGCAAACCGGAGCCAGAGCAACAGGAGGCGGACTCGGAGGGGGGTCCCCGACAGCACAGTCTGCGCAATAAACACCTAAAGGAGGGGAGAGAGAGTTAGAGAGAGGGTGGGGAGAGAGGGAGGGAGAGAGGGTGGGGAGAGAGGGAGGGGAGAGAGGGAGGGGAGAGGTGCAGGAGAAGGGGAGGGAGGATAACGGAATGAGAGAGAGAGAGAGAGAGAGTGAGACAGGAGGGGAGAGATTTGGATGAGAGAGAGGGGGAGAGATAGGAAGGGAAACATGGCAAGATCAAAAAGGAAAGCGTTAGAAATACTGGGAGTCGGGGACTGCGAGGGGCGAGAAAGAACGAAGGAACGCGTAGCGTAGAGGGAGGGAGACACACGTGGAGAAGATCTACATCTTGACACTCTCTTTTTCACACACACACACACACACACACACAGCACACACACACACACACAAAGTGATGTGTTATCATCCAGCCCGGTGAGTCAATATTACGAGGGTTTCTGCGGTCGAGGCCCTAGCATCCTAAGAAGACGTGCCTCAGGCCTTACGGTCATAACATTAGTATTAGCACAGTCCACTCCACATTTGCTTACAGGTGATGATTTTAGCGGTTTTCAAATGCATCTATTGTATGCCGCATGCTTGCGAGTTAGCACTGTAAATCTCTGTTTGCGGGTACAGACCATCTGCTCGCATGCGTTTACACAATCGACTCCGCTTCTATTCAGTAGTGACAGCTCATGGACTCAAAACAACGGTTTCATGAGGTGCCTCTACTGCTCCATGATTGGTCTGAAGGGTTAGCCAACAAGGAAGCCAGCCAATGAAAAAAAACAAAAACAAATCCAAGCGCTCAAGTGAGTGGTTGATTAGCTACATGGAATGGATACACACAAGCCCATTGGAGTGCATGTACGGGCCAGGGATGCTTCAAAAGGAAGGGTTTCTGGGAAATGGTGCATGAAAGCTGCCGGGAATCAGTGAACCTGCGTGTGAGGATGGGTTTGTGAACACTGGTTATTTCAGGGCTTGATAAAGTCCAGCCACAAGATATGATGTTAAGGTTGAGCGGTGATGATAAGCCGTATAGAAAAAGTGCCACCGTTCCTTGAGTGTTTTTTTATAATATATATTTTTTACTCGCCTTAGTTTCGATTCCTGACACACAATGTAGATCCAGGGATCGCAAATCTGATTGCATGTGGCGAAGCGCAGGAAGGTTAATATAGATAAGGGTTCTACTGGCTCGGCCGACACGGCCCTCGTCAGGCTGTACACCTACGCAGCAGGACAAGCACACAAGGTAGAGTCAGGTGGGCTGAGCGGTTAGGGAATTGGGGCTAGTAATCCGAAGGTTGCTGGGTCGATTCCCGGCCTTGCCAAATGACGTTGTGTCCTAGGGCAAGGCACTTCACCCTACTTGCCTTGGGGGAATGTCCCTGTACTCACTGGAAGTCGCTCTGGATAAGAGCGTCTGCTAAATGACTGAGTGTACATGTACGGTCAAACCGAGGCGAGGCCGTACGCGGGGACACAGAAACACACCTGCAGATCCTGTCACAGGCGCAGAAAACAACTAGACGACGACACCCAGCATGGAGTTGTTTCGAATCAAATCCCTGTTGTTTAGGTGACCAATCGGCACCACTTGAAATAGTGTGCTTGGATAAAGTGACAGACATCGAGAAAGGCCTGTCTGGGAATTGTCTGCATTCGAGCGAACTGAGAGGCCGGCAGTACAAAATGGCCTTACATGGCAATAGTTCAGCAACATTCCTCTCGTTAAGGTCTCGATCAAGCTGAAGTAATGGGCTTGATTAGCCAGCATTGCTATGGTGTCATGACGGAAAGGCTGGCTTGCTAATGAAGCTTGGTTTTTCTCTGGCCTTTCAAAAACAAGTTGGAGTTGATTATACTCTAGCTGAGAGGGCAGAGGGAAGAAGGCAGAGACTAAGGGAGGCAAGGAGGGAGCAGGGATGGATGGATGGCTAGAGTGTGTGAGTGAGCTACTTTGAGCTGCTCAGAGTTGTTCTTCAACTGTGGTCCCGAGTCCCTCTGAACAACGTTTGATTTTGATGGTCCTGTCATATCGAGTCGCTTTTTCATAAAACAACTTGAGAAACTTGAGAAAAAGTAGAGACTGAAGTGGGATGTGAAGTGTCAGAGAAGGAGCCAGAAGTCTGGGGAGTGTACCGGATATCCCCTCTGCCTCCATCTGTAGATAGCTTTAACACACGGGCCTTATCGCTCGGCAACACTCAGCTGCACTCTCTAACACGCTGCTACACAGGCAACAATACTTCCTGGATGAGAAAAACGAGGGCAACTCACGCTGCTTAGCCCTGCTTGGGGTTCTCATTCCCATTTGAAACAACTTTATCAGTCCCCCTCTGTGGTACACAACCAGAGAGAGCCAGGGAACCAGAGAGTGGTTTTGTTTAACAAGGAGGAGGAAGGCGTTTTATATGAACAAACTGTGCATAAACATTTAAACGATGTGGGACGTTTTGACCGCAGAGGCTTGAAAAGTTATGTTCATCGTGGAAAAATAGAAAAACACATGGTCGCGCCTGGGACGACTAAAACAATTGTGTTTATTTTGTGTGTGCGTGCGCGTGTGTGTGTAAGCAAGCCAGTGTGACGCGTAGCCCCGTGCGACTCACCAGCAGGGGGCACCAGCAGATGGAGGCGATCACCATGATGAGGATGAGCTGCACCATCATCTCCACCTCGTAGTCGCGCCGGCGCTGCATGCCGTCCTGCCCGCAGCACACCTTCACCAGGGTGACCACGCTGACCGTGTTGAGCACGAACGACACCCCCAGCGACAGCAGCCCCACCGTGGAGAACAGCAGCGAGAACAGCAGGTCGCTGCCCTCGTGGCTGATGTTCAGGAAGCACCACGAGCCCGGGATCTGCATGTGGTAGCTGCCCACGCCCACCAGGGGCAGCAGAGCCACCAAGCCGGCGAACACCCACACCGTCATCACCATGGACGCCGCCCGACTCTTCGACATGCTCGCCGAGCGGGCGAACGGCCGGTTGATGCCCACGAAGCGCTCCACGGCCATGGAGGCGCCCAGCAGCAGCGGGCACAGGCCGTAGAAGACCATGGACATGCCCATGAAGTTGCAGAAGTGGCAGTGGGGGTCCAGCAGGCGCCAGTTGAAGTGGGTGACGTAGAAGGTGACCACGATGACGCCCGTCACCAGCAGGCCCATGAAGTCCGTCACCACCAGGCCGCAGAGGAAGATGAGGAAGGAGGAGCGCGATCGGCTGTGCGTGCGCTGGAAGGTCTTGAGGAGGACCACCAGGGCGACGAGGTTGGAGCTGAGGCCCAGGGCGCTGAAGATGGCGGAGAAGTAGGCGGAGGGGAGGGCGCCGGTGTTGAACGGCGGGCTGTTGATGGAGAAGCAGAGGGGGGTCGTGTCGTTGGGGGCGTGGGCGGAGGCGTTCATGGCGGCGGGAGGGAGGGCGGCGGGCGTTCGGAGGATGGAGAAGGCGAGGCGGAGATTAGAGCATTCTGGAGACTTGGGAGTTCTCTTGCTTCACCTTGTGAAATAAAACAGAGACGTGGGAATGCGTCATACAAATGCCCGAGTCACGTCTTGTGTTTTTATGTAGGAGGCACACAAAGGGACTTTTCTACACATTCCATTGAACAGCACAACAACACATTCTGCAAACAGGCTTTGACAAATCGGGAACAGCCATGATATTTATCAACAGCCAAATGGCAACGCAGAACACATTATTTGGATAAACAGACTTTTTCCCCGAAGGAGTCTTCGTACTGACAACTGACAGGGTTTAGACAAAGCTTTAAACTTAGCACACATATGGAACAAAGATGTGGGTTTCTCGCTTATTGTGAAAAATTATTTTTAGAGGCCTTGCTCCCACTAACGATCTCCTGTAGTGGCAGTTTTTGACTTAGATACTAGTGTGCTCTCTAAACAGATTGTCTTAAGGCATTTCTGATGCCTAACTAAGAAGCCAGAGGCACATGGTTCGGGGGTTCTGGTTCCCGTGGCCTAAAGGGAGATGGTGTCTTGTGTTCTGTTTGTGTTTCATTAAAGGTATCTTTACTATCCTCATTTAGAGAGGGATGTAGTGAGGTCAGCAGACCAACATCTCGTCACACCTGAAGAGTGATTCAATCACTCCAGACAAACCTAATCAGCTCTTGTGACACCCTCAGTATGCTGATTACCCACCAAACGCTGATGTAAAGGAACCATATAATTGGGGGGGGGGACCTCCCCAATTATATGGTTCCTTTACATCAGGCTTTAATGTTGTGTTCACTGAAAGCTTCATTCTAGTAACTACTCCTTCTTGAAAGATAACCAAGTCATTCTTGGTATCTACACAAAGCTTACAGGGAGTTGGGACATCAATGGGCATGTGCTGACCAATCAGAATGACTAATGTATTGATGGATTGGTTACTTCTGTATTATATAGTTAGGCATCATAAATGCCTTAAGACAATCTGTTTAGAGAGCACACTAGTATCTAAGTAAAAAAAAACACTACAATACCTAAAAGGAAGGTGATCTCAGTAAATGAACAGGAATTAGAAATTAAAAAGAGGATACGAAATGAGGCAGCGGTAGAAATTGGAAATGACGAATTGAACAGAGGGGAAGATCATGAAGCGTTTTGGAAGAGGTTAAAAGAACAGCAGGCAGTTTCTAGGAAAAGACTACAGATGAAATCTGACACAATCAAAACCAAAAAGTTACCTTATTTCCTTAAAGACATCCTCTTCACTGACATTAGCCTGTTCCGACCGATCATATCTACGTCAATTCAGAGTGTCAACACTAACATGATTCGGGGGAGAGATAGAGTACAGTTCAAATGAAGAGAGAGAGAGAGAGAGAGAGAGAGAGAGAGATAGAGAGAGAGAGAGAGAGAGACATAGACTGAGAGTGTGTTCAATTCCCCCAGCTATACTCTCCATCGAGCAGCAAAGCACTCTCAGTCCTTTTGGTCATTTTTCCCTGAACCCTCTCCTTCAACAACCAGCCACAAAGTGGAGTGGCTATAGCTGAATAATTACAACACTCAATATCATCATTCTAATTGCTCCAGTCTAACTCGATGATGTTTCTTTTTTAATTATTTGTTTCAAGTCATGGATACCACAGGGCACAAGTGTGCGGTTGGAAGACGAAGAAGATGGCACCGTTGGTTTACAGGAAGGGAGAGGTATTCCCTTGTTGTGGCATTAGGCTAACAGCCTCCAGCACCAAAATGCTTTTCACTAAATTATTCAATCACTATGACAGAGATAATGGGAAAACACATAATTTCATGTCTGACTTTGTGTCCCTCCAGTCCCTCCACCGGAAAGGAAGAGGACTTGGTGATCTAACTTGTCCACTGACAGTTATATTGTTCTGGTGTATCACTTGTTTCTTATTGTACATGCTCTCTAAGGATCAAATGTAAAAAGAAAATCGAGCGTAGCTATATTGCATCTGTTGCTCCACTACCAAAGTGTAGCCTTCCCAAAACAGCCGCTCACTCATTTGACTGCTTACAACCCTAAACTGTAGCCCTTGACTCTCGCACTGGTAATTGAAGTCTTCAAATTCCATAGGAATTCCTCAGACTTGCAGGAATTCAATTCCTGCAAGTCTACAGAATTAAAACGGTCATGTGCTGTGAACTACATGAAACCAAAGTGAGGCAAAGACAAAATATATTTGTTCAGTCATTGGATTAGGTACTTTAAAACGTAACCTCTATCAAAACACAGACAACTAAGATATCGGCATATACCCTATTATGTAGCCTACAAGCCTGATATCTAGATGCAATAATGTACTGTACATAGGCTACAGGTGAAAATTGGGAAATAAGTTATATGATTGTATAAAACTTGATGTCGGTTGAAAGCTAAAGAATACAAATTGAACTGAAAAGAATGTTGCTTACCTTCGGAGTGTGCCATTAACGCTCACGCATCTGTGCGTTGTCGCTTCCTCAGCAAGCCACGATGCAGGCGCGTCAGCCGATGCTTTTAAAGTGAAACCTTAAGTTTCTCGGGATAAAGATCTCTCTGAGTGTGTCTACTCATGTGATGCAGACCAGGGTACATGGAACATAACTTAAAATGAAACGGGACACATACGACACGTGACATGCAGTTGGATCTTCATACCGTTGTCAGCACTTCTCACAATCCCGCAGCAAGCGCAGTTAAAAGTTGTCCGTGTTTTTTTTTCCTTTTTCACTTTTCCGGAAGACAAGGGGATGGGATGGGCTCGTTAGCAACGTTTGAGTCAGAAATGTTCCGGGTGAATTGCATCCCACGAGAAAATAAAGAACCTAAATGCAAGAACCTATATGTCTTGTCCTGTTCAAAACCCAAACCTCGATTATTTCGAGAACCCGAGGAAATAAATAGTAATTGCACCGAATTTCACCAATGTTGCCATTAAGAAGGTGACACCACATAAGTCTCACACTAACTGCTGACCATATCAGAATCAGAAAGGGATTTATTCGCCATGAAGGCTTGCACAGACAAGGAATTTGCTTTGGCAGGAAGGTGCATACAATAAACATATAGGAACCTTAAATTTAAATATGTGGACTATCTATACTAAGGGTACATAAACTAGCAATACTAAGTGAAATTAGAATTAAAATTAAATATACAATAAAATAAAATATTATTATATATAATCGGGAGTGTGATTACTACAATATTGTCAAAAACAAAACAACTTTTGTATAGGTTGCAAAACTAGCCTAAAAGGTGGAGAGTTGAGTACTGAAAGCCAGACACACAATTCACCCTTTGCGTGCGTAAGCCTGACCAGCTCCTATTTCACTAATCAATGACAGGAATCCATTACTTACAAAGTAGAACTGGGAGAGAGGGAAGTTACAATATTCGACTGAAGCAACCAGCAACATAGATACAAAACAGACACGCACAAGCCATTTTTAGAATTGCAACATTTTTGACATTTATTTGCACCAATTTATCTTTACTATGTAGCCTATAGCGCTCCTCTTTCAGAGAGTTAAAGCACTTGTGATCAAAGATAGGTGCTGCCTTTGAAAGATGCAGGGATGGCCTGAGGTGCCAGACACTGAGTGCTGATGATTAACAGACAGATAAACCACTAAGCTTTTATTTGAAGAGATACAGCTGGAATCTAGTCGAAAAGAATTCCAAACTTGGTCAAGATGTTAGGTACCTATTCCAGACTCACATTCTGAGGCTGGACAAGGTTACATTTCAAGGCTTTCCTTTCTCCCCTGGACGACCAACAAAACCCCCAGTAGCTGTGATATCTCGATGATCTCACCCCTGATACTAACACACCGTGATTTAGCCGCAAACTGTCACAGTAACAATCTGTTGGCTACTGCAGTACTTCAAACAGGAGTTCTAAACACAAGTATTTCCTTACAACAGTATGCTTTTAAAGATAAAGCAGGATTCGGTTGCAAATGTGGCAGAGGACCAAAACAGTTATCCTTACCAGAATAGGACTGTTGAGGGAGAGCGAACATTGGTATTTTGTACACTTATCACTTATGTAAGTATGTATATAATAAACCACTAAGGAATGCCCCAACTGTCAAGTTAAAGGGTAGCTTAGCTGGGAAAATATTTTAGATGTAGTAAGTGGTGAGGTCACAAAATCATTTGTGGATCGCCAAATGGTCATACCCAATGTTATCGGAAAAAATGGGTCCTTTTGGGGATTGAAATAGCATATTTTACACATCGTTTTCCAATAACCTTACTGTGCAGCCTCATACAGTTAGTTATGCTAGCTCCCATCTCGGCCAAGCATTCACGTTGATTAACTTCAAAACCAATCAACGCTCAAAGATGCCCAGTTTTAGGAAATTAAATCAAAATTAAATCATTTGACAGATGTTGGATCATTCAATAGCTATTTGATGCAGACGAGCAGGGTATCTGGCATGCATCAATTCAACTAAAGCCGAGGCACAGTGGATAATGGTATCATGCTAGACTGTGACCTTGATACCGCTATAAGATTGATCTTATTTCACAGCCTACTGTAACACACCAGCTGGATTGAGACATGGAATAAGATGATAGATGGCAGGCAAGCATCCAAATGATTACAGCATATCTCGCATTTAGGCCCATCTAAAGTGCACGGCGGTACAACCGTACGACTGGCGTTAGCGAGCCCACTAAGGAAGGCACAGCTGCAACATTAAACTCGCAATTAAACACAGACGAGAACCACACCTTCTCCAGAGCGAGTGAGGTCAGTGGAACCACCACCTATCGAAGGCTGGCATTTCAATCCACGCAGGAATGCCGACCACAACAAAACACAACAAGTTGTGCTTGGTTTCCCTTCAAATTAGCCCCGTTTGCCAGCTAAATGCATTACGGACCTGCTGCCAACACTTATGGGCTGACGAGGCAACTCCTCGCCCAAGAACTGGGAGCCAGACTGCCACCTCAGGCTGTGAAAACAAGATCGAGTGGTGGCGGTGAAAGGTGGGAGGTTAGGATCAAAGCTTTACAACAGCCATTCGTAGGGCATAAACGCATATTGCTAGTTCCCACACCTATGTAGGTTTCCCACACTAAATAACGAGTTCAAATGATGGGGGACAAAAAAATAAGAAGAATCTCCACTTTCAAACTCCACATCAGTCCCACAGGTGTGCGCTCGCTGATCTACACCAACGGGTTTTCAGACTTTGGTGGTCGTGTCTAATGAGCTGTAGACTTGCAGAGAGGAGAGACAGCAGACAAACAGAAGCACAGGTGCTGCCAGAGACCAGAGATCCCAAATTTGAACCCCTTCCGTGAGGTCATCCCTAAGGCAAGACTCATTACTCGATGTTATGATACACATTCAAGCAGGGGGAGCTAGACATTCTCCTTCGGGAAGAAAAAGTGCCAGAAACGATTGAGAAGTTGATAAAAGAACTACTCGGAGCTTCCTCGAGACAAAGAAATCTTGAAGAAAAACAAAGGAGAGGTAGCAGAGAGGTCGGCAGAATCTCTTCCCTTTCGACTGTCTGTGGGGGAGACGTGTTCAAACAGAGCTGAAACGGCCAATTATTTAAGGTGAGAGCTGTGAGTCATCATTCTCCTCCCACACTGGGACGAGGGACTATTTTAGGCCCTTCTAGGAGTGTGCGGCACTTTCTCTCTGCCAACAGTTTTGTCCTGTCTCCTGGACTCAACAGGAGATATTTCACTGTGTTGTGTGCTGTGTTATGTGAAAACTATAAATGTTGCAAGGGATGGTTGGTTTATGTCCGTATTATGCCTTGTAAAGTGGATCCAAATAGTTTTTGACAGTCTCTTGCATCCTCAACTTTCATTGAGGGGCCTATAGCGTACGAAAACAAAGTCCGGTCAGCCAACACGCACATTCAGCCGAGTCAGCCTTGAACTTTCATGCAGAGGCTATTGTCGGAGAAATTAAGGATGTGATGTTTTATACTGAACAGTACAGATGCATAAGCATTCTTTGTCATCAGATAACAGAGACCCCCAAACTAAACTCTAGGCTTCCGTATCACCCTGGGGGAAGGGTGTGCATTCTGTGGCGTCATGAGACGAGCCGACCAGGGCAGGCAATAGTGAGGCAGTGCAACAGGGCGGGAAGGACAACTCAAACACAGGTTTCTCAGGAGGATGGCACTTTATTTGCTTCAGCAGATTCCCAAAACATACACTCCGGCAGGGTCCTCCAAGCTCTCACAGTGCAACGCAAAATCCACAAAACTTTAACAAAACCTACCTTCTCCTTTAAGGCCGTCCTTTTCTTACCCAACAGCTTGGGCTTCAATCTGCTGCTCTCTGGTTCCGTTTTACCCAGCATGTGCTCTCTCTCTTCCTGGCTTTCTCTCCCTCTGCTCTTTCCCCTCCCCCCTTAATTAGGTGGCTGACACACCTACACACCTGTCCCCTTGGTGTGGGCTTCTGGGGGATGTGGTGTGGGCCACTGCCACCAGGTTGGGGTGTTGCCACCTCTCTTGGCTGGGAATATACCGTCCCTCCACTACCTGTCCCCTGGTGATGCCACAATTCGTTAAGACTAGAGGGTGTTGGGGGTTTGTTTGATTTAAGAAGATACTGTGTCAAGGATTACGGTGGAGACACAAGATCTCTTGACCATTTGGTTGACCCCTTTGTGAAGGAGCTTTTACCACATCTGGAGATATCCTGTTGTCATCTTTCAATCAGGGTTGATGTCGCAAACACGCACACACTCAAACACGCACACACTCAAACACGCACGCACACACGCGCACCAGGTCAATGCAGAGGAGCCAATGAAGAAGATCCATGAGACATTTGCATGCCTTTGTATTAGCCAATTACAGTCCTGAGCGCTGTTGTTTAAAATAACTAGCGACACATGTTGCTAGTCAGACAAACTTTGTATAGCGACCAGACTTTGTCTTCTTGCTGGCAAGCATTAAACCATTGTACTGTCTTTGAATCCAACGACTCTGTGCATTACTTGAGAAATTATCTCAACAGCTATGTACAGCTCAGCTGCATAACTGTCCCTCCTGCTGTGATACTGATAGTGTAATTTTTAAAGTTTAAAGGTAACAAACGTCATCGCTAGTCTGGAAAGCCCTTAGAATAATGGGATGCACTGTACCATAACACTAACTATGAGCTGGTAGATAAATATGCCAAAAAGAGATCTCTTCCAAGTGAAAGGCCATTAGGTCTCTTAAGGAAATGGTTGGGCCTGCATTTCAAAAAGTAACCGGTGCTTGAAAGAACATCTTAAGAGTTTATCTGGGAGACGGATGTTACTGGAAGAGGAAGAGTTCATTTCCCGGGGTGATTAGCACTGAATCTGGAGAACGGGTGAGAGGATGAGGGGCCTTGGATCATGGTAAACAAACAAACAAGCTCACAAGCAGGTCAGCGTATGTGATAGAATCTGCAAAGGAGGCAGTTGAAGCTGTGAGATGTCAAAAGATTGCGTGAGAAGCGTGAGCCTCTCTCTCACGGGGGCTATTTTTAAATCTGCAAACGACGGCATACTCGACTTGAAGTTAATGCATAATGCAGGTCATCCGTCCGCTCGATTTTTTGGCCCGCACCAGTCCTACTGAATGATGCTGTTTCCATACAGCCACATTAAGATCTAAGGTTTCAGCTGGAAACTGGGATGAGATTCGATTTCCCACCCATTGCATCTTCCTAGATGAGATTCAATTGGGACTAAGTGGACATGCCTATCCTTGTGAGTTGAATGATCAAGATGATTAGTTAAGTGTAATTTCGGTATTTAATGCTAGGAAGGCAAGTGAAAACCAAGTCACTCTTCCAAGGGGACTCAGTAAGGGGTTGCTGTCTCTTAGGTATAAACAAGCCATGTAAAGACGATGACAAATAAAATAAAATACCTACATTCCTTTTCTGGGAATTGAACAAATACCTAAACTCCAACAATTTGTGATCTGGCACTTGGCCAAATACTTTCCATTGAAAACAGGAAAAGACCATTTAACATAAACTCTGAGAAAATGCTTTATATATCATGGAGAGATTTTGCAGATATAGCCACTTCAGTTGGAGTACGTTCTTAAACAACAAACACGTTTTGGAAAAAGCATTACACTCACACACAAAATAATAGCAAATAACCTCTCCACGATTCTTGCGCATGAGCTTTGACATGAGACAGATAGAGGGAGAAAAGTGTGAGAGAAATTAGTAATAAGGAGACGGCTCGAGATAGGCTGCCTTCTCTAACTTGATCCAACTTTAATGGTGGCGATCAGTCAGTTGCGTCACCCTGCCTGGACACATACGAAGACGCGAGGGGTGAGGGAGGAGTAGAGAAACAGACAGATTGATGAAGGAATCAGCGAGAGGGAATAAACCCTACTTGTGTAGCGAGCGATGCGGATTTATTATGTCCGTATTTGACTGCAGGAGATGCACCCTGACTCAGACTTACTCAGTTCTCCACAAGCACTTCAACGTCTCAGAAAGAACCGACACCATCTAAAAACCACAGTAAACATGCCGTCATATGTAGGCTACCCAAACACCAACAATTGTTTTTATCAATTCATCCCATGCAGTGAAACGCGGAAGTGGTTGATTACAACGCATTACAGCTGTAATACTTTAATCAGCACATGATATGTGCCATTAAACCAAAGCATGTTTTGAAGTCTTCCACAGAACAGCTTTACAATACGTATTGAGTGATGAGGCAATTACCATAGAGACAGAGCCGCTGAAGCAACAGAACGCATTTTAATACCTCGTCTGTTAATCTTAGATTTAATTGAATGGAAATTGGACTTCAGTGTGGCTGTCAGACAGATATAGGCCTACCATATAACGTCCGGCAGAGGGCAGCACAGCCATATGAGAGAAACTAGTCATCAGATTATGGACAAGGGTCTTGACCGTTTCTATAGACATTAAAGAAACCACTCTTTGTATATGTTTTCGATATCTGAAAAGATGATCTACAACAGTAAACAGTTCACAACAAAATGTGCTCGATGTTTAGGAATGCCCAGCTCATTCAAGCAGACTACTGAAATCCTAGTATTATCCTAATGTGTACCAATGCCTCAGTCAGACAGCATCTGCAACATGACTGCATAGAATCCTTTGCCATCTGTTTCCCACACAGTCCATGGGCTATATATCTGACATGTAACCTACAGAATGCAGTTATCAATCCATCGCACATGATGAGGACACTGTCGCACCTCAATATTGATGGATATATATCCCGACACCAGAGCTGAGATGTTGACATTTGCGGGAAACAGCTTTTTCACATTCGAGCTTCGGCTGGTACTTTCTGGATATGAGATCTTGACACCAAGTACCTTGGTGAATCTTTGTGCCTGTGGCCCCTTGAGCATCTTTGACAGCGCCCTATCTGGCCCAGCTCCCAATCGAAACCACTAAATCCAGACAATAAAGGTGGTCGTGAATACCTAATGGTACATCATGAATATTTAAACGCACTCTGAATGTTATGCGAAGACATAACCTACATTCCAATCCATAGGCCGACGCCAAAGTCGGCAGTTACAAATGAATGACCTCCAAAAAATGGCAAGTAGGCCTAACGAAGCCTCTTTTCTGGCTCGTGGTTTTACGAGTCTTGATTGGATTGATTTGTCATTTGCAACAGAGAGCTTGGCCACGGGGCTGTGAATAATCCAATTTATTGCTTTGCCATTTATTACAAATTTCTTTGGCTTTTGGGTCCAATGTCACATCGATTCTTTGATCGCTTGCTTAGCTGGGTCTTAATGAGCTAGAGTTTGAATCACTGCATAATTAGCGCCGCACTCCCTCCCCCCGTCGCCCCACGCAGTCTTTCGGCTGACAATTAAAAACAGGGTGGACCAAGACACAACTCTCAAGTCAGTCAAGAGAAACACAATTAGGAGTCTTATTCATGAACTACAGTGTCATAAAGGGTACACACTCCACTCTAAAGTGACAAGTGACATCTTGTAACACTTGGTTGTGGGCAGAGGCATCTGCAGATCCAGCTGGTGTAAGGTCACATGACATTTGACATCTTTTTCGCTTTCAATCGGTCATAGGATTATGGTCCTGAGTGCATTAATACATTTTCATATGATCTATGCACTGCGTAATAGACATCACGTCAATTAAATGTGGGTTTAACAACGGATGTCACTGAGTCCGATGCCCATGTGCTGACCTATTTACATTGGGGACAGCAGATGTGTGGTAAGCCTTTGTGACTGACAGATGGGAGAGCAAATAGCAACAGGTGAAAGTTCAGCCCCACCTCCACATCGACCCATTACGCTGGCATTTGCTAAGTTCTAGACAGGGCTTAGGGAAACAAAGGTTGTGTTTGTGATTAAGCTCATGAACCAATATGTGCAAAAGACATCGGCAAAGGCATACACAGCCAATCGTGTGTGGTCTGTATGTATTTCCCCACCTTGAAAGATTCCAGGGGTTTGGTCGATCGTTATAATCAGGAGGGTGGCACAGGAAGCCTTTCAAAACAACATGTTTCCTGGTCCACTACCCGTCCAAGTTGAATTTGAATACTGATGTTCAGTTCATTAAAGCTCTAGAACAGAGTAGACATATATGGAACATAGCAACTGTAGGCCAGGACTCCTTCAGGTAGGGTCTGATCTGGATTGTGGGGTCAAATAATAATAGTCTGATAGGATTCTATACAATTACTGTAACAGTAATTGTATAGAATGTTACATACAACAATTGTATACTGTATGACAACAATAATAATAAGTAAGTTAGTTTCTAAGTAATAAATCATAACATTCACTAAATATTAGACTGACCAATGGCTTTCAGACAACATTTCTTTAATACAAAGTCAATATATCTACATACACAGTGGTTTAAACCAATTATTGTTTCAGTTTGAAGTAACAGTTTGAAAGCGATAGCACTTGGCCCTCATACAAAGAAAACTATAGAGTTTGGGTTCTGTTTCTTTTTGTTGGCTGTGGTATGTATATGTTCTATTCTTTTGTTGTAATTTAGTCCTTTGTTAATTTGTCCCCTCAGCGAAATATTCTGGTAATTTGTCAAATAAGTCTGGCATCTTTACATGACGTCAAAGAGATAACACGCTGCAACAAGCTTCCAAAGATGTCCACGAGCTTGGGGTTTGGCATCGGGCCTTTAAACCTTTCTTTTGAGTTCCAGTCCAAAAAAGTCTTCATTTCACGAGTCAGTTCGTACGAAACATTTTTGAGATTCCCGCCGTTCAAAGGAC
The DNA here is from genome assembly GCA_903064625.1 of Mallotus villosus. Lineage (NCBI taxonomy): Eukaryota > Metazoa > Chordata > Actinopteri > Osmeriformes > Salangidae > Mallotus > Mallotus villosus. Next base: position 63,555 of record CAEFZP010005732.1, read on the forward strand.
GTGCTAGAATAGTGAATTCGCAGCAGCGAGTCTTTACTTTTTGTAATTCCCTTCTCTTCGTCTTTCGGATATACCTCTCCTTCTCGTTTAGTCCTCATTTATTCTGCATCCCGTGACAAAACATGACAGATAATGAAAAAACATGGCATGGTTCTAGACGAAGTTCAAATGAGCTGGAAAATGACATTGTCCTATTTCAGGGCAGTGAAGCCAAGCAATAGGACTCTTAATGGCTTCACGTCATAATATGGCCAGCTGCTATGGTGGGTAGCAGTGTCAAAGATGCATACTGTGCACAGTCTACATCTTGACATTTCAAGATGGAAAATCTAGCAGTTATTGAGAGGGGGGGGGGTGAACCTACCAGGGAAAGATTACCCCTCTGGTTGGCATTGTTTCTACTTGCCTGTTCGATGGCAAGGGAAATGGATCAGCGTCCCTTTTGACTCCTTCCGGATCAACTGACTTGTCTTGTCATAGCAGTTAATGAAGGATAGCTAGCAGGGGAGGCCTCAGACACATGGATCAAAAATGAAGAGGAAAACAAACGGGCTCAGATCAGGGAGCAAAGAGACAGTACCACAAAAGGCCAAAAAAGGGCTCAACAAACACGAGGAACTATGGAACGTAGCAGAACTTCCTCTTTGTAATTCCATTGATTTGAAGTAGGAGAGCTTGAGGGTCAAATTATACAAATACATATAATCTATATATTTGTTTATTTACAGGTATTATATTCTGGATCATAGTTGATATATAACAAATGAATGATTTCACGTTATGTCCGAAAATAAGTGTAGATTTAAAAAAGAACATTAGAGGGACTCTTTAAAAGAGGAAATCAAAGTCTTTATAAAAAGACTAAGTGAGCAGAAGTGTTTCATCTGGGTAACTCAGAATGGAACTATGGGTAACAATGTAATTTGCCTGAAATGTTATGCTTTACAGACATGTTAATCTACTAATTATAAAATAATACTCAAAACGAATACTAATGACTAAGAGTTAATGATAATAAGAATTTGAACAACAATTAAAAACACCATCTCCTTATCGGCACAGGTCTACCAAATGGTAGGAGTTTTAAAAGCATTGTAGGAGTGGCGCTTGGCCATTCACATCCCTTCACTGTTTTCCAGAGAAACACTCAATATTTCCCAAGGTTAAGGTTATGGTAAAAAAAGAAACAAAAAAAGAAACTAAAAGAAAACAATCTTACATGAGCAAAATGTATGGGTGATACAAAAAAGAAACAAAAAGAGGAAAAACTCATAAGAATTCATACTAACAGTGTGGATATATCTTTATATTTCCCATTTAAATATATGTATGTGTGAATGTGCAATATAGACATATATATGCACACTTACACAAACACGTTATACTTAACATTTCTACAGTGAAAAAATAGAATGTCTTTTAACGTAATATGAACAAGTAAGCATTTACTTTTTCCTGCTAATAAAATAAAAAAAAGCGATACAATATCTCTGTTAAAAAACTAAACAAAAAGGAAAAATAAGAAGTCAGCTATGTAAAGTAAAATAACGATAGTCATCATAATACAACATTAATGTTTCATAATGTCACAAATAACAATAAGGCTTTTTTGGAAATAAGAAAGTCTACACACAGTTCCTTTCGTCACGCTGTTAGTGTGCACACCTATTCAAAAATCTTAAAAACATACTCTGGAGTACACCTGTAGCACTGACCTCTTGAGGAAAAGAAAGTTGAGGGGATCGAAAGTGAATTTCGCTATCACGTATATCGAGTGTGTAAAATTGGCCCGGAGAACATCGAGAGAAACCGTTTCAAGTTTTTTTTGATGTGCAAGTATAATTTGTATAAGGGCACGTCCCTCCTATGTCACAGGGAACGCGTTTCCATGGCTGCCTCACCCTCAGAAATCCACCCGAAACATCGCGAGTTCAAAAGCCAGTGTTCTTCTGTTTTTATCAACACACAACATAAACTGGAGCTCCAAATTCAAATCCCCGTACCATTAGCCCCCCACAAGGCCTTTCGCCACACTCTCGTTGAACCTCGAATGAACGTCTGGTGAAATGGTTGAGTGCTGAGGATGCCGAAGAGAGAGAGGACAATGAGAAACGACAAACGTGGATTGGTTTCCGGCCGCGGCCTTCCGAGTGGTCCCGGGCGAGTCAGAGGGGCCGTCCTCGAGTCCTCAAGATCCCTATCGAAGAGTCACACTTACAGCATACAGGAGATAAGCAGCATGTTTGGTATTTGACGGGAAAAAAACAAAAACGAAGAAAGGTACAATTAATCGTGAGACGAAAGTCAGGGGTGGTGACGACGGGTGTCGGTCGCTGTACACGTTTTGCAGAGAGAGCCCCGGGCGTCACCGTTATCCACGAGTCGCTGCCGATCCTTATTCGGTGATTCCCTCCACTTTTCTTGCGTGGCCAAACAGCCTTTCCCGATATTTCCCTTTCCAAATGGCAGAGTGATGGTAAAAGTCAAGGGGATACGGTCACGTCTCTCCCATGTCACCGATCGTACGTCGACATCGCCAGCTTGGTAAGAAAGATTCTCCCTCAGTGTCAGTGTCGACCGAGCCAGTTAGCGACGCCTCCAGGAACTAGCGACGCCTCCAGGAGCTATAAACACGTTGGGTTTTTGTCCTTGAGAGCACCGAATGTGGTACGCACTTTCAAGTGCTCTAGAAACTGATCTGGTATGTGATTGAATTGGCATGTCACAACAAGCAAAAGAACGCCCTACCATTCGTTGTTCCTTAGAGATGTGATCGTGAGCCAACTGTGGAGACTGAACTCTCCCACAAAGCCTTTAACAGTTCAATGGGTTAGGGATGCTCTTCGACGATGGCGAGCGTTTGATTCGTTTGGAGTTTTACACTATGGGCGGTTTGCTAGCTAGGTGGCGAGAGGGGTGGGTGTTGGGTTGTGTTGGACTTCCGGTCCTACTCCAGCGTGGTGTGTTTATCTCGTTGGTGATCGATGTATGGGGACAATCATGTGTGTACACAGGCCACCACAGCATTCACAACGCTCTGGATAGTCGTTTTCAAATGTGTTAACCAAATTTCCATGAACCGTGAACATTTGCTCTCACCCCATCGCGATTAAGTTTTAGAAAAGGCGGGAACTGCAACCATTTAAACAACATATAAGTATAACTGTCTCTTAGTCCCTTTAGGTTTTCAGCTTTGTCACTCTCGCTTTTCCTTCATTCACTGACGGTTATCTTTGCGATGTTGGTACTGTACGGCAATATATATTTTTTAAATTTCTTTTTTTAATAGATGTCCACAAAATGTTTACACGTCTGAACACTTGAGGTAAGGTACGCAGTCCGTCACTTTGATCGTTCCCACCCCACAGCTCGGTGCTGTTTTTGGTTCCTACCAGTCAGCGAGGAAGCCAGTTGTTCTGCTGATGGAATGTTCCTCACCAGTACCAAGGTCCACTCAGTACAATTGAAATCGTTTTTTTTAACAGGTTTCTTCGAAAAGCTCTACAATGGGTTCTCTTTCCTTTTGGCTTGGATATTTCTTGGGGTTAGTCTTGTTGTTGTTGTTGTTGTTGTTGTTGTTGTTGGCGGTGTCAAATTTGAAACAAGTTTCTATGGCTCAGGAGACTGTCGAGTGGGGGAACGCAGGAATCGGAGGGGGCGAGATGGCTTTTTACGTTGCATAGTGATCAAAGCTTCCTAGGTACTCTAGACCAGCCTGGTAGCAGAACTGATATTCATCCTGCATGGGAGAAAAACAAACAAAACACACAAACTCAGACAAATAAACCAAACTTGAAAACGTTGTCCAAACTCCGAGGGATGATTCTCTCTCATCAACAGTTACAATGTACAGGGCTGACTACCAAACTACTGCTGGGGCTCACATACTAACGCTAACATCATTATCCCAGGAAGACTGTCGTACTAGTCCTTTAATCTACTCTCTCTACAAGGATTTGAAGGTGGGGAGGGTGGGTGGTGATGGTGGGGAGGGTGGGTGGGCGGTGGGGTAGATGGGTGGGTATAGGAGGTGAATGGTGGGGTGGGTGAGTGGGTGTAGGCGGTGGGTGGGTGGTTCTGGGTGGTGGTGGTGGGGTAGGTGGGTGGGTGGGTGTAGGAGGTATGTGTAGGAGGTGGGTGGTGATGGTGGGAGTGACCCTCTGCAGTACCTCTGTCTGCACCATGGCTGGCCTCTGGGTCCGCAGCATCTTGACGGTCTGGAAGATGTCCACCACCCCTTCGTAGCGCATCCTCTCCAGCACGATACTGAGAGTGATGAAGACTCCGGTCCTGCCCACACCCGCACTGCAGTACGCACACACACAGCAACGGAGATGGACTTAGATACGGCTCTGTCACACGGATCATCTATCTATTGTCTATTGTATCCCAGCGAGCGCCACAGAAACATCAACATACATACGAACATACAACACATCAAAGGATGACACGTCACATCCTCCTTTTCCCGCCATTCATTTTTTTTTACAAATGAATGACTTGTTTTGGTCTCGAGTCATCCGCCATTTCTCGACTTTAAAGCACATTTGAAACCGGAGCTCTAGAGATGATCACGGGAGAGGTACTCTTTACGTCCGCAGGCACACAGACGCGCACACTTATCCGACAACAACAACAACTGACGAACACACGCGCGCGCGCTCTGGCAAACATTTCGCCTCATTAAGCCCCCCCCTGATCAAAACTCTCCCCACAACCCGTTTCCCGAAATAGGCCGAGTCTTAGCTCTGATCCTGAAATACTTGAGGGCTGTCTCTCTAAGCTGCTTTGGTGTGAAATGACTTCCACTTCACCAATGGAACAATAATTGATGTGACAACAGATTTATCCAACCTCCCCCCCAACCCCTATACATCACAGATTTATAGATGGAAGGAAAACAGGGTCTGACAAAGTGGGAGAGAGGGTAGTGGGGTTGGAGGCAAGAAGGAGAAAAGTAAAAAAACACAGTGAGATCACTTTGGGCGTCTTTTCGAGAGGAGCGGCCTCCTTATCCTCAAGAGCGGATTCCGAAAGAGGGGACTCGTTTCTGGGTGAGCCACCGACGTGTCGACCCTGCGACGATACTCGGCGGGGTAGCGGAGGCTGTCCCCTCCATGCCCTCGCCCTCCTCCCTGGGAGCTGGTCGCAGGGAGCCGCACGTCCCTTGAAAGTCCATCAAACCCTCGCGGTGGGAGAGATGGGAGCTCCCAATCTGACAGGCGTGGAGTCGCCCCCGACGATGAGCGGGTTTAGACTCTGCCAGTCACTGGATGTAATCAGGCAAGTCATGACCAAAAGAAACTCAAGGCTCTATGTGATAGGAGCTGGGAGGGACAGAGAACGTGATGGGTGAGAGGACGCAGGACAGATTGGGAAACACATGCAGGCATGAGAGACTGGCAGAAAGTAGGGAGAGCAGTAGAGGAGATGGAGAGAGAGACAGAGAGAGAGAGAGAGAGAGAGGGAAAAGAGTAGCAAGTCTATCCGGAATGGCCACCTCGGGCGTGACACCAGTGAAGGACCCCCCCAGACACTTCTCCCATTCCTCACATCAAGATGACAAAATACCCCCAGAGAACCCCCCCCACCCCCCACCCTATGCTCCTGACTACCATTACAGTCAAATCACAGGGGGGAACAATCTCTCCCCCACCTCCAACAAGCCCTCCAGCTTCTGCTCAAAAGCAGTGGTTTTAAGCAGACATGGACTCTGCCTCTATCCCCCTGAGCCCCCCCCCCTCCTAAGCCCCCCCCCCAAGCCCCCCCCCCACCTCCTGTATTATCTCGGCCGGCCTCGGTCGGCTAAAGCCTCTCATCTGAGGGGGGGATATAACTCCTCGCTCCAGCCCTCTCCGACATGGCCTACGACTCCCAGGGTGCATCACCAATGCCCGGTGACATCATGGCTAGGCTGTGGGGCGGGTGGATGTTCAAGGCTGCCGATGTCAGCCCGTCTGAAAAGGTAGAGAGCGAAACACCAGCGACGGAGCTGGCCGAGTCCAAACTCGGAATCAAAAGGACTTTTTCCGGTGTGGGTCGAAAGACGGGCCGGGTGAGTGTGTCGCAACAGCGCTACAGTATCACAGCCGTCACGCCGGCGAAGACCAAGCCCCCGTTTGTCCTCAAGAATGACTCCTCCACCCAACGGGGGAAAGAAGCCGCCGCGTTTTCCGACGCGCCAGGCCGTCCTTCGAGGAGCCGAGCGGGGGTGTGGGGGGTGGGGTGGGGGTGAACACAGGGTGGGGCTCCATTCAGGCCAGCCACGAAAACATGACAAGATGCAGAAGTAATGATTAAGGTTACCTTGGATTGCTACCGCCAAGTCATAAAAACAGCACCGCAGGGAAGGGGGGGGTTATAAAAAAAAAGAGAGAGAATCATCGACAGGACCACGTTCCCCCCCGCCCGCCCCTCCCCTTTTTATGTCTGCAAATGCCACATGGCATCTCCGAGTTATCCATAATGAATGAGGCGGGCCCTTGGCACTGCGACGGGGGGCTTGGGCGGTGGCAATAAGCAAGAGGGAGGCTCGGGGAGTGGATCACGTCTGATGGTGCTGTTAGGAGGGAGGGCCGGAGACATAGCTGGGACTCATGTCCAGCACCGACACATGTACGTCCGTCTCAAGATTTTTAAGGACAGAATGAGCTTTTATATGTACTGCACATGAATATACCTATTGATGTCAACTTTGTAAATGAAAGATACAAAATAAAAAAAAACGACTAAATGATGAACTAGTATGTGGACACAGCTCTCTATCAGTTCAACACAAGCTCCGAAACACAAATAGCAAGCATCAGTGTGGTCATCGCACACAGTGGCCATCGTCTCATTGGACGCTGGGCAGGAAGTTTACCTGCAGTGGACAGAGATTGGTCCATCCTGTCCAAACTGCTCCTTGGTTTTGTGAACCTGCCCAATGAAGTCGATGAAGCCCTCCCCTGATTTGGGCACGCCTTGCTCCGGCCAATCGGTGAACTGGAACTGCCTCACTGTCCTGGATTGCCCGTCCTGGAGGGAGAGAGAGGTAGGGAGAGAGAGAGAGAGAGAGGAGAAGGTGAAGGAGCATAAGAGAGGATGAGAGAAAGAAAATGTTTAACATCTGGCTCACAGGCTACCTCTTTGTCCATCCCAGCACAGAGCCTGGTGTGTGTGTGTGTGTGTCAGTGTGTGTGTGCGTCAGTGTGTGTGTGGGGTCAGTGACCCGAGCACGGCGATTCCACAGGTCTGCTCGCCCGCTCCCTGCACTGTCCCTATCTCCGTCCAAGCGCTCGATAACAAACGTCCGCGCCACAGAAACACGCGCCCCCCCCGCACGCCCTCCTCCTCTCCCAGGGACGTCCATCTGACACCGTGTCCGTTTTCCCTCCGTCCCTCACCCGGTCCGTGTTTTTTTCCTTTTTCCTTCCCCCCCCCCTCTTTTTCTTCCTCCCAACGTTTTTTGGAGCGGAGTGAAGTCGCGGTAAAGCGAAATCAATAGTGCATCGGCCGTGACAAGCGGAGTTGTCTAGACATCGTGTTAAACGGGATAATCCTGCCCTCTTGATCGATGGAGGGACCTGACGGATGAGGGGGGGGAGCGACGGAGGAGGCCCGACGCCACCCCTCGGTGGGGGCACGGGGGCCGAGCGGGCGGGGCCAGAGCGTGAGAGGGAGAGAGAAGCAGAGAGAGAAGGGCTTCTCGGTGAACCGCGCGGGACACCCACACCGAGAGCCGATTGGAGAATCCGGCGCATGCAAAGACGCGTTTTCTATTTTGAACCTGTGAGAAGAGGAAAGACTCGCCGGGCCGAAGCAAAGTTTCCTCCGATTCTCGGCGGATCTCAGAGAGGGAGTGTTTATGTTGATTCGGGGACACGGGCCCTCGTTATGTCACTTCTGCGGTACGCGGTGTCCTTTGACAAGCCGCCGAATGTACTCTGTTTACTCGGCTTCAAGACGGTTTGCTTTCTTTTCTCCCTTTGTTTTTTTCCCTTCTTCTCCTTAACCTAATTTGAAAACATTTCGCCTCTCTGCGAACGGATTAAAAATGAAAGGGAGCAAAACAACGGCACAATGAACGAGGCGTGTGGAAAAATGAAAAGAGGAAAATTTTTACACACAACCTGAGGGGTTGGCGCGCCGTGTCAAATTGTGTGATTAAATACGTGACTGCCTCGCGAGGCGAGAGAGGCGGAGGCAGGGAGTATCTGCGCGTGCACGCACACTCACTGCGCACACACACACTCTCTCCACTCACACGTAGAGGGACATGTGCGAGCGCGCCGACACACACACCAACCGCCGACGCTGCTCGCTCTCCGCGCACTGTACGCACTTCCACCTACCCTACCTAGCTGGTCCTGTTCTCTCTCCCCTCTCCTCCCCTCTCCCCTCCCCTACGTCCCTCTCCTCCCTCCTCACCCCTCTCCTCTTCACTGCTCTCCTCCCACCCTGCCTCCCTTTCCTTCCTACGTTCGTCTCTGATTAGATGTCCTTTTCGTTTCTAGGAGACAGCTTAGAGCGCACAGCCTGGCCTGATTACTGGAGTGGGGAAGCTTTGATGATTCAATCACAATTAAGACGGCCAGGACCAACGCAGCAACACTGGCTCCGTGGGCCCCTCACCTTTCCCAGGCACTTCTTGTGCTGTGTGGGGTGTGTGTGTGTGAGTGTGTGGGTGAGCGAGGGGAAGGCGCGTGTGTTTGTGGACTAAGGGAAAAAACCTGTGTGGGCGAGAGGAGGCGCGTTCGTGTGCTCTTCGTGTATGCGCGAGAGGGCTTCACGAGTGTGTGTGTGTGTGTGTGCGTGTGTGTGTGTGTGGGGCGATGAAGTACCAGCTTAAGTAGCAGTTATGTCTAATCTTCCCACAGGGAGAAGTAAGGTGCTGAGGGCTGGAGCTGGTGCAATGTGGGCTTTTAAGACCCGAGTGAATGTCTCTTAACTAGCCGCCATGCTGTCGAGGCAATCATTCATTACGTCTGCCGCCGTAAGACGGGAGATTGGGCTGCGATTACCATTATCAGTAGTGTACTCATCACACCATGGATTTACATACGACTGCTCGGACGACAATCACACCGAAACGTTTGAAGACTCTTGGGAATATTTGGGTGGGAGCAGAAAGTAAGGGCTGTTTGTCAGCGAGCTCTATGAAGGCACAGATACAGTATGAGCATATAGAAGTTAGACTTGAATTGTTTTGCCTATACTTGTGGTGTCAGTCCAGACGACAATAAACTTGAGTTGAACTTGCGCGCACGCACACACACACACACACACCACCACACACCACACCACACAGGACTTACTCTGGCGTCTGTGACTTTGAACTCTCGTAGGATGTACTGGGGCATGTTGTACTCGGCCATGGGGTCCACCACAAAGTACTGGTACCGGGCTGAACGCTCTGCTGGCCAGTACTGGTGACACTTCTCCTGCACGCGCACACAAACACACACACAGAGGCAAAAAGTTGTGTGAGAAAGAGACAGAGAGTTGTGGCAGCTTTTGAGACCGTCATGAAGTAGTTAGGCTCCGTGTCTGTGCGTGTGTTCGCCTCACCCTGCCCATCTCTCTGAGCTTGGTCAACATGACCACGATGGTGGAGTTGTTCTCCCACAGCATCCTCCAGAAGTCCTCCGTGGTCTCTGCCAGCGGACCCTGCGTGGCGATGTAGGCTTTCTGTTGCCTGGAGACGAGCGAAGCACACACATACACACACGGTATATTCAGGTCTAGACACACAGCTATTTAATCAAAGTTTGAATCAAAACATGGCAAAAGTGTGCCTCGGCCTGTTGTCATAGATGGTTGAGAGGCTGCATGCACAGGACCCTGATATCAACCACCCCTCACACACACACACACGTGCATACACACAACCACGCAACCACACAACAACACACACAAGCAACACACACCTGTACACACACAGCCACACAAACACCCGCCCCCCCCCTCTCACACACATGTACACACACACACACATGTACACACACAGCCACACAAACACCCGCCCCCCCTCTCACACACATGTACACACGTACACACACACACACACACACACACATGTACACACACAGCCACACAAACACCCGCCCCACCCACACACACACACACGCCTCCCCTTGCCCCTCCAGCACGACACGTCGCAGACACACACGCACGCATGAACCCCCCGGCGCACCTGTATCCGTCGATGAAGCTGGCGTTGATGTAGTCGGAGCCCTCCAGGCCCCTGATTGGCTGGAGGCAGACGCGGGTGGTCTCGTAGGGCATGATGTTGACCAGGCGGTTCTTGAACTTGTTGCAGGGCAGGTTGGCACTGATGAACCTGGACGTGTGGGCCTTCGAGTTGGCCAGGCGCTGGGGGCGGAAGGAGGAGGAGGGAGGGAGGGGCGAGGGACAGGAGGGATGGAGGGAGGGTAGGGGGGGGGTAGAGAGTGGATGAGGCGGAGGAGGGAGGGAGCAGGAGAGAAAGGAACGGAAGAGTGGGAGAAAGTGTGTGTGTGTGGGGGGGGGGAAGGGGGGGAGAAGCAGAGATGGAGGACGGTAGAGGGGGCGAGGGGAGGATGAAAGAGAGACGGGGGGGGGGAGTGGAGGGAGAGATGGAAATTAATAAAGTGAAAGCAATAAAGTGTGCTTATCTCATCTCCGTGGAGGTAGAATATTGATGATGGGTGGAGCACCTCGGGATGGCAAAAATGTCTATTTTTGATTAAAATGTTTATCAAGAAGCTATCTGGAGTCTAACCCTTCGTCTGCGTACAGAGCGAGCTGTGCGGCGCGTAGGGTAGTATATGAACATCAACAAACGAGCATTTCCCTGCCTGAGAGCTCAGCCAAAATCTCTGAGGGGAAAGTGGGTCACTTTTACCTCGGTAATGGAAGTCTGCTATGGGCAGGTGTGAACACACACACACACCGCACACGAACACACAGACACACAACAGAGACCAAAATGGTATTCTGTATTGTCAAATCAACATCAGAGGTTCACTGCGGGTGTTTGTAGGTCAGCCTGTATTACTGTGTCGTTTCCCTTGATGCAGGGAGAAAGAGAGAAGGAGAGAGACACAGGAAGAGACAGAGATAGAGACAGACAGAGAGTGTGCGTGCGTGTCCTACAACATCCAACCCTGCCCATTCATTCATATGACCTTGATGTCCGCCATTTGTAATCTATACATCTCTTCCTCCCCTCTTTATCCCTCCCTGTCTCTCTCCCCGATCCTCAGTTTGTCACACCTCTGTCTCTCACTCCCTTCTTTAGTGTCGTGTGTCTCCCCTGTCCATCCTCTCTCTCTCTCTCTCTCTCTCTGTCTCTCTCTCTCCAGTCCTCCTTTACCTCTGCACCCTCACCCGCACCCCCGGGGCGGATCTCCAGCCAGTCTGTCGTGGAGTGTTTCACACCTGACAGACTCCAGTCCAGTCCCCCCCGGCCCCCAGGGCGCTGCTGTGTGGTGACTGCACAGTAACTACCTCACCGGCCGGGGCTGGGCTCACACTAACATACAGTCATCCCTTTGTTCATTAGGGAACGTGAGTGGTGAGTGGTGGTGGTGGTGGTGGTGGTGGGGGGGGCCCCTCCCAGCTTGCCCTCCCGTGCGCCCCCCCCATTTATCATCATCAACTATTAATTGCTTCTCCCAAGAGTTTGCTCCCGTTCTGGATACACGGTGTCCGACTTTAATTCCACACAACTCCCCCCCCCATGCCCCCCCCCCATCTCTCCCCGCTATCGCTCCCTCGGACGGTGTTCGCTTCTGAGATTCTATCGACACGTCTACCGTGGCCAAAACGTCGTCCGCTGGGGGGAAGACGATAAAACAGTGACAGGCGTATTACAAAAGGATCCGTTGCCGAGATAGAGCGGGCGTCGTTCGAGGGGCGAGCGTCCTTCTGTGCGGGAAAGGAATTTTTTGGGGGATTGTTTTGTCAAGTGCAATCGGAAATAAACGGCTCGACTCGGAACCTGAACCGTCGCGGACGCGTCTCGACGCCGTACGTCTCTGCCGAGTTCCAGCTAAATCCCACTCTGCAGTCGGAGACAATCCTTGATTCGAAGTCGCTAATGACAAAACCGTTCTTAAGCACACGATTTCAAATCCTCCCAATGAAATGAATACACAATGACCGCGAGTGCCGCAACAAGCCTCAACTCTTTCCATTTCCAGCTTTCGCGAGACAATCACAATTTTCGGCGTTCCGAGTCAAAGTGATTAGGTAATTGAAGTCAAAGCTTAAGTGGACACAAGCCTAATTGCTTTCTGTTCCATCTCGTGCTCCACCACTTGGACAAGGCTTGTGAAATGACAAATACGGGTAATATAAACACTTTCATTTGTTTCACCGTTATCTCCGTACCTCAGGCTGAAAGTGATCATAAATGTTAAGCTGTTTTCCACGGCGGTATGCTTTATGCTTTCATAAGGTGTTTTTATTTCAAGATTCATCATATGTAATCCTCCATATGCGAATGTTTGTTATTATTTCGTGCAGGTTTATGAGAGAAACTTCTCCAGTCTGGAGACTGGAGACTTGGCCATCTCGTTTAGTTTTTACTGAGGCTCAGCCTAAATCATCTGGTGTTTGGTGTGTTACCCGATCCACACTTAGTTCCTACACACCGTTTCTCTGCCGTTTTGATTTCCGCCCCGCGTCCAATTTCCCTGCACCGATTGGACCGACACATCCATCCTCTCGCGTCTTTCCCAATATCCACTTTCTCGATCCTTTCAACCCCAAACGCGTCCGCCATTCTATGTCTCAACCCCCAACTACTTTCCCACACACCCACCCACCGTGGGCGTATCTAGCCATATTATTCTGGAGCCCCCCGAAAAGTTTCATTAGCCCCCCCCCAAAATAAATAAAAATAAAACAACATATGTTAAATCTAAATTTGTTAATTTCTCAAACCCACTAGAGAACACTATTTAAAAGGATATCTTCCTAAATGTGCTGGGACACAGGAAAAATCATAGATTTGATCTAGGGGCTTAGGCCCCCCCCCAAAAGTGAGAACCTACATTCGCCCCCTGCCACCCACCAACCCACCCACCACAAAACACATCCCCCAATTTCCCCTCCTCTCCCCTCCTCCCCCTCACCTTGAACTCCAGCTCCATGCCGGTGACGTGCTCCCCGCTCTCCACCTGCGCCAGCTTCTGGATGTAGGAGTAGAGGCTCCTGGCTGCCACCTCCGTGTTGCCGCAGGCCACCGCCTCCAGCAGGGCGTCGTGGATGAAGCTGTACTGGTCCTCCGTCTGCACCATGTAGTTGCGCTGCGCGCGCATCAGCGTCACGTGGCCGTAGATGTCGGCAGTCTTCTCGTGCTTGATGCGCTCCAGCATGGCGTCGATCACCACGAAGCAGCCCGTGCGGCCCACGCCCGCGCTGAGAGGGAGGGAGAGAGAGGAAGGGAGTGTTGGTTATTTAGCGCTCTTCGCGTTGGTCGGCGTGCGGTTTACGGAGCGCCTTGGATTTGCCCCCGTCGTGCTTGTGTGTGCGGTGAGAGGGGGGGGGGCTTCTCTCCCATGCGGATGAGACGAAGTGGGGGTGATGAGGTGAAGGGGGGGTCGGGGTGGAAGGGTTGACTGTGGAGGGTGATGGGGTAAATGGGTGAGGGTGGCGGGGGTCAAGGAATGGGGGTTCAGGGTCGAAGGTCAAGAAGATCTGAAGAATTCTTGGGAAGCACGTGTGTGGAAAAACGATGCCGAAAAGCAGATGAAAGAGACATGGCGGGAGAAGAGGATGGAAAGAGACAAAGATGTTCAATGGGAGAGAAAATAAATGAGTGTGCGTGCGTGTGTGCATGACTCAGAGCCCTGCGGTCCACTGTTAACATACTGAAGAGCTGTGACCTTCACTTTATGTGCCACTCCACTCTCTTCCACGAGCACTGCCCAACTAGATCTACGCACTGAACCATAAACACACACACACACACACACACACACACGCAGGAGCCCTGATGTGTTGCATTGTGGGATGAGTCAGCCTACTTGCTAGACAAATGACTTTCAGGCTGCAGAGGAAAGAGCAATTATTTTCATTGTGGGCAAAACTGAATTTAGGCCAGGAACTGTACAACAGATCCCATTAAAACGGGTTCAATCGATGAACGCACACACACTATATACGTAATCACGTGACTTCCCGAGGTTATAGCCATGGCGAATATCCGGAGTAGCCTCTGTGACACGGAAGACTGCAGATTGGCGAGTTTTCTGCCGTCGCGATCGTCCGCTGAACGGGTCAGATCCACGAAGCACGGCGTGCAGGTGAAACTCGCCCGTGAATCATGCAGCGTTGTCGACGGAAGATTTAACGGCCGTGTTTGGCTCAATGGGGGTCGGCGGTATATTCTGACATCTGGCAGTATATCGTGTTCGTCCCGCCTTACAGGCGGACGCGTCCGAGTTCTTGGAACTCGTTAAATAACGCTGCGCGGAGGAGGACTGTGTAGAATGTGGAAATGATACGATAGGCTGTTTTGTGCATTTGTGAAACCAATCTGTTTCATCGGCTCGCTCGCTTTATCAATCATCGAACTAGGCACCAACCGAAATGTAAGACACTAACCCTGACAGGACACTCGGTTATAATCTTCAGTATGCCTCGACAAATATCGTCCTAGCACCTTACACAGTCCAAATCTAGACCACGCTAGGACCTAGGACATAAAACCAGGTGTCGGGATAGCAATCTTAGTAGAGCTAACTAGGTGGAAGATACTGAGAGAGAGGGCCCCCGCTGGTGTTCGTACCTGCAGTGGGCGATGATGGGTCCGGCGTCTGGAGGGTTGCAGGTCTTGACCCTGCGCAGGAAGGCCAGGAATGGGGTGGGGTACTCGGGGACCCCGTGGTCGGGCCAGGCCGTGAACTGGAACTGGCGCACCTCCCGCTTCTCACTGGAGCCGTTCTGCAGAGGAGGGGGGGAAGAGGGGTTATTAGATGTGGTGAACGTTGTGTGTGTGTGTGGTGTTATGGAGGAGGATGGATGGAACGCTGTGGAGCATGTGTGTGTGTGTGTGTGCGCTCACACCTTAGGCGGCGATAACTGGTTTCCTACTCGAACGTGAAGGGGGGTTTTTGCCCACACAGACTGACCACCATCTTGCCGGCACGACCGACCTTCCACAGTTCAAGGTACACGCTGCGCCACGACAACGACACGGCCGTTTCCCCTCCTCCTCCCCCCCCCGCATGGCACGCGGGGTTCGCCAGACGCACACGCTAAGTGGCACAGGGGACAGCTGGTGCCCGTCGCCGGATCTCCAAACGAGGACGCTCTCTCGACGCCGCTCCGCAGTCTCGCGGCGAAAAAGGAACAGCCCTCACGTCTGCCCGCCCCTCCGCGCTTCCATTCTTCCAGGAAGCTCCTTAAAGGAAGCTTTTTTTGGTTGCATTTCAATGCCGAGTTTGTGCTTTCCTGACAGTGTTTCTGCTGAATACATGAATAACTAAGCGCGGTAATTAAAAGCAAACTGACCTAGTTTTTTTTCTCTTTTGGTGTTGTGTTCCGCAGTGGAGGTGCTTTTCGCTACGAGAGCGAGCGCCTGGGTGATTTTTTTCAAAGAATTTCGCACTTCGGTTCGGTGTCACTGCAGAACACGCCAACAAACGCATTTGTCTTGGGGTTGTTTGCGCGAGTGTGTGTGTGTGTTTGTGTGTGTGTGACGGATGTGAGACCGGGGCGGGGTGGGGGGGGTCGACTGCGAACGAAACAGTTTGCCCAAACCCAACATAATCTCCGCGTGTTCTTTGCTGGAAACTTCAAAACAGCGGGATATGAAGAAGAAGAAAAAGTAGAGATGACCGACTGATGCGCAAAGAGGAAGGAAAGACGACGGCCGCGGAAAAGCAGAGATAGCGTCTGGAGAACGTCAGGAGGGGGCGAGGCCAAAAGAAAAGAGGGTGACGTAAGAATTACCGATTCAGGGAGAGAGAGAGAAGGAGGGAGAGACAGAGAGGGGGAGAGAGAGAGGGAGAGACAGAGAGGGGGAGAGAGAGAGGGAGGGAGAGACAGAGAGGGAGAGAGAGAGGGAGGGAGAGACAGAGAGGGAGGGAGAGACAGAGAGGGAGAGATAGAGTGGGAGGGAGAGACAGAGAGGGAGAGAGAGAGTGGGAGGGAGAGACAGAGGGAGAGAGAGAGACGGACGCGGGCATCCAGGAGGACAGAGCGCACGTGCGCAAGAAAAGGAGAAGAGAATCCCAGACTGTGACACATCCGGGCTTAGCAGGAAACCTAGCTTCAGCCTCCACCGGGTTCCATTTAACTGTACCACAACAGCGCCACACGATCTAAAAGGGATGCACTTAACTCAGTTGTGTCTGTTTAAAAAGCTTTCCGGGTGAACACGGCTGAACCTTGGAACTCGTCCACGTCTCTCCACGTATTCCACACCGCTTATATTTTTTTACTTGACCGCCAAAAAACGTCCGCGGGCTCGGGTGCGTGCGGGGGGGGGAAGTGCAGGTTGCCAATTACACGTGTAGGCTTTCCTTTCACTCGCTTAGCTAAGTGCTTCTCTTCTGGCAGACGCGCGTTCAAAGATGATGGATGGCGAACGAGAAGAGGTTTTGGAGCGGACAGCAGGAATAAACCAACAAACGATTGTCATTCTGAGGGAGAGAGAGAACGAGAGAGAGAGAGAGAGCAGGGCGAGACAGAGAAAGAGAGAGAGGAGAGAGAGAGCGAACCAGCGAACATGAGACGGAGACAGAGAGAGGAGAGAGGAAGAAACAGGAGAGAGAGAGAGGGAAGAGAAACCGACGTGAGACAGAGAAAGATGGCAACAAAGGCGCCTGTAGGTAAACACACACTCTCCTCCACCTTCACCTGCTTGCTACCACCCTCGGTTTATTTGCCTGTTGGCAGAGGGGGGGGGGAAGTACTTCTGGTTTTGATTGCCTCCCTCAGACAGAGAGAGAGAGAGAGAGAGAGAGAGATGACAAGCGAGAGAGAGAGGGAGAGATGAAGAGAGAGAGGGAGAGGAGAGAGAGAGAGAAAGGGAGCCGTTTGTGAGTTATTGTCTGCTGCACACAAGAGGAGCCGCCAGAAAGAGAGACAGCTTCCCTCGGGGGGGGGAAGGGGGGGGGCAGGGCCTCGTCCCCCAGGGGCCTAACAAGACGAGGCTCCGCATGACAACAAGCACATTAAACACAGTCCACGGCCTCCCACAGTAGCTGGCGGCTCTTGCTCATTCGGGTTCCTCCTCGCCGCCGCCTCCACGCGGGGCTTCCACCTCAGCCCGAAGGCAGGCGTCCAGACCAGGGGCTTCCACCTCAGCCCGAAGGCAGGCGTCCAGGCCAGGGGCTTCCACCTCAGCCCGAAGGCAGGCGTCCAGGCCAGGGGCTTCCACCTCAGCCCGAAGGCAGGCGTCCAGGCCAGGGGCTTCCACCTCAGCCCGGAGGCAGGCGTCCAGGCGGGTGGAAAATCAAGAACAGGACTATTGTTTTGGGGGCGAGTGACTCCTCTCAGGCAGAAGATGCGCTCGCGTGGGAACGGGTGGACGGCCGGGAGAGGACGGGAGCGATGGGGGCGGGGGGGGAGGGAGAGAGTGCGCTCGGGTGCAATGTTCGTGTTTTCGTGTTTGCGTGTGTGTTTGGACGGCGGGTGTGCTTGTGAGTATGTGTGTGTGTGTGTGTGTGTGTGTGTGTGTGTGTGTGTGGTCGCTGATACCTTGTGCAGGGAGAATGTGCGGACGCAGAACGTGGCGAGCTCGATGGTATCCAGCAGGGTCACTTGGGTCATGCCATAGGTTTCTGTTCCTCGACTGGGCCAGTACTGGTCACACTTAATCTGAGGGGAAAAGGACGTGGCAGGTCAACAATACACACACACACACACAAACACACGCACACACATACATATAATATATACACACTATATAGGAAGAGAGCGAGACCCAGCCCTCAAATAAAGACACTTTGCACTTTGTTCAGATAATATATAACACCTTTAACAAGTTAAAGGTTAGATATATATTATTAAATACAACAAGTTATTTATAGTGGCTTATAATTTGTTATTTCTCAACACTTCAGCTCAGGAAGTATCAACAGAGAGAGCGCGATATTAAAGAGTGCCAATTCCTGCCCCGTGGGCCCCACCTGCAATAACCTCCCCTTCCCTGTCTCCCCTCTCCCCCTCTCCCCCCCACCCCTCCACTTCCCCTCAGCAATAACAACCAATAGACCAAGAGAGGGTAAATGTTTCCCCTTCTAGCCAAGTTACAGCTGTCTGTGTCAGGAACCCCCTCCTCCCCCTCCGCCCCATAACCCCTCCGTCCGACTTAATAAAGATTCCTTCACTGCGGGGCGTGACGCGTCCGGCGCCCCGAGGCTCTGATGCGATGTGACAGCGAGTGAAGGAAACGCGTCGCTCTAGCGGTTCTCCTTGCGCTCCTCGTCAACGGCCCCCGCCCCCAACCACCCCCGACAAACCCTGATCGCATGTGACAGGGGCGAAACGCACGTTTGCGAAGGGATAGGTAAACGAATGAAGAGAAAAGACTGACGCGGGAGGAAGAAGATGAGTTCAGACAGATAAACGAGGAGCCAGGTGTTGGAGCGACGCTGGCTCAGGGGTTTGGCCTTCTGGAGCAGAGGCCCCGCCTTTCTCTACATTTCAGACGGCTCAACGGGGTGTTTGACTCCGTTTGACTCCGAAAACAAGAGGGGCCGAGCGGAACGCCATTTTGTTTGTTTGTTGTTGTCATCGGGGACTCACTCGTGACTTCTCCTCCAGCCTTGTCATCATGACGACGGTGGCGGCGCGCTGCTCCCACACCATCCTCCAGAAGTCTCCGAAGGTCTCTGGGCAGGGGGCCCTGCGTGGCGATGTAGGCGTTCTGCTTCCTGTAGCCGTCGATGTAGTTGGCGTTGATGTAGTCGCTGCCGATGATTCCTAAGAAGACGACGACAAGAGGGAGAGAGAGAGAGAGAGGGGATTAGGATGGCTTGTCATGCGGGGGGGGGTCACAAAGCTGGACGAGCCTTTGCGCGAGGACTGCTTGAACGTGTGAATCAGGATCATGCGAAGGCTGGGGTTTTCCCGCGACGGGACTTTTTGACACCGTACGAATCGAAAGATGAAACATGTCATTCGGAATGGGAGTATCATCTATTCTATCGGAGATCTATTCCGTGGGAAGCCCGTCAAACACAATTTAAACACATTCCCGCCTGCGGTATCCCCCCCCCCGCGCCTGTCTTTCCTTCCGTCCGCCCCCTGCATTTTCTCCGGCCTCGTCTTTTCTTTTCCCTCTTGGACTCCCCCCACCCTCCTCTTCTTAGTTATGTTTCGGCCACCTCGGGGACGCTGCGGCAACCCGCCTGATTTAGCGGCGAGAGCAGCGAGACGGAGGCGCGCCGGGGCCCGGGTGTAAATCAGCCGACGGCTCCCAGAACTCTCTCCCCTCCCAGGCATCCTTCTCTGCCGGCGCCGCGGCTTGTGACAAGCAGACCTCACTAAATCTCCCCCGAAAGTGGCCCTTCCTCTACGCTCCCTTTTCGTGGGACTCGGGGGGGGTTGAGCGGCGGCTTTGGTCCCTGACATCAGAGGTCTTTATCGAGGCGTTGTCCCTACTCCTTCCTCCGTCATAAACGCCACGGAGAAATCGATGTTTTCAACAATCTCAATGTTTTTGAGTCCGCTCGCGAGCCCCTGATAATGAGCCCCAGTGTAGCTCCTCCCATTTCGACAGGACACAGTCACGGGTTGGAGCTACATTTCTCCCAACAGACGGCGGACGGATCTCAGAAGCGCCCGACCCGACTTAAAAAAACGTTTTAAAGTCGCGAGTGCCGTTGAGGAGACAATGCTGAGGCGCACCGCAAAGGTTTCTGCTATGTTCTGGAGTCACGTTCCCTGACTGACGTTTTTTCCCCTCACTCGACAATGAAACACTTGGCTGGGCTAATTTAAGAGCACCGATGCAACAATGAATGAGGTGGGGGCGGGGGGGGGGTGCGGATGGTGTTCGTCATTAAAAAGAATTCCACGTCGCACAATGAGATTGTGGCGTTTTCGCTTTAGTCATAGCCAAGTGAACACAGGACGCCCGCGTGCATGAATTGTTCAACTGCCGCGACTAATGGCAAAATCACTGCACTGTAAAATGGAAATCTCAGACTTGATTAATTTATGTATTTATGGACACTTTGTTTCAGGGAACGATTTTGGTTATGCACGTCGTCGTCGCAAGTCTCAAATTGGGGACCATTGCGAGACGTCAAAATCAAGTCGGAATGAATAAGCGACAAAGCCCCCCGAATGAGAGTTTGGCAGCGCCGAGAGGGGAAGAGTTCTTCTGGCTATACGCGACGTCAGGGAAACGGCAGCGTCGAAGAGTGATTCCCTATGACATCTCCCCTTCGAGATTTTTCAAAAGCCCCACAAAACTATTCTCGTTTGCACAATCGAAATTCCGTTACGTGTCCGCATATCAAATGAGATGAAACCAAATGGCGCGCGGCGTTCGTTTGACCTTCGACCCCCGGTCAGTCTTACCTTCGATGGGCGCCAGGATGACGCGGGAGTGGTCGTAGGCTATGACGTTGGCGTAGCGATTTTTGGGTTTGTTCACCTCGAGGTTGGAGTGTTCCCATGTGAACTGCTGGCCAGGGTCTATAGACTGTAGGATAGAACACACACACACACACACACACACACACAGGTTAAAGACATGAAAGACAGTCCATCAGAGAAGAGAAGATAGAGGGGCGGGGTTCAAGTGTCACATTCACAATAATTGAAATATTTGTCTTACATCTCGACATCCCATTCGGCACAGACATCTTGAGTTTCAAAAGAAGCACATGCATGCACGGGGGGGCGATTTAGGCTACGAGGGTCCCCCTCTTATCAGTTTGAATCAAAGAGCATTGATACCCTTGACAACCGTCGATGCGCCCTCGAAACATTTCACCCTAAAAGCTCTCAAATACCCCAAGAGATTAATCTTGAGGAGTTCCCGTCGTGGGCGTGGCCTCATTTCCGGATCCTCATGCAATTGTGTTCAATCTCCCAAATTAATTGAGGATTTCGGCACCAAAACCCAAAGACAAAAACCAACCTTACCTTTCGGTTCGAATCCCCTAAATGCACAACAGCGGGAAATATGTTGCTTTCAGGGCACAATTAGAGAGACAGACGAAGACAAACTCTACGAGTCTTTGCCAAGTCAGCGGTTTCTTTATTGATTCAATTGTATGTTACAACGGCTCTTTGAAATGTTTAAAGTTTTGCGTCCGTTTCATCGTTTCATTTGGGCAACAGCATCTTTAACGACGTTCGTGCCGGTCGAAATTAAGAGAAAGATGCGGAAAACAGAAGGAGGCAGAGAAAGAGGGGGCGGGAGGAAAAAAGCGACAAAAACAAAAAGCTATCATTAAAAGCTATTCAGCACCCAGTTTGGAAACATGAACTCCGACACGCTCCACTTCCTCATCCTCATTAATGTAGACAGACCATAACACCAACACCAATACCAATATTTATATAAGGGCCAGGTCTCCCCCCGGGGGGGGAGAGAGAGAGAGAACGAAAGAGGAAATGGAACCCGAGTCGTTCTCAGGAGTCGAGGGGCCTTCGCCGTCGGAAAGACGAATACGGCCCCCGTGCGTTCGGGAAAACGAGAATTCCAGATAAATATTCGATTCCCTTGTCGGGGTAATTCACTATTCCATTATTATTCAGCGTCGGGCTGCGCGGCGCTGCCGGCTCTCTCCTGGCGCGGGATTGAAGGATGTTTTCCGTTAGGGCCCCGTCTCCGGCTCAGGGACAGAATAGACAGAATCCAGATTGGGGCTAAATAAAGTCCAAATGGAAGCCTGATGTAACCGTTTACCCGCAATCATTACCAGTGAAATACCAGCGCAGCCTCGCATGGATCCTCCTCGAATAGACCTCCAATCTCTCCCCTGCACTCCCCACCCCTCCCCTTCTCTAGCTGCCTCCTTCTAGCCTCCCTCAATTTTCCCTGGAGTGTGGTGAGTAGTGGTTCTTGTGAAAGCGACCGTGAGTGTGAGCGTGTGAGCGTGTGTGTCTGTGCATGCGCGTGTCCATGTCTTATCTGGAAACTTTTGAAGCGAGTAAGCGTTCTTTCGATTGAATCCCGACCACGCCCCTTTCCACTGCTGATCCCGACACCCAGGTGTTGCTATAGGATGAGTGACAGCTCCCATCAGGAGAGGGCGGGGTTTCATGGGATGGGGTTGCCTAGCGCCAACAGTAGATGTCTAATAGTCTGCACCGTGGGCTGGATTAGTCTGTAATGACGACACGCCCTCAACTAATCCCTCTCCCATCTTTGACGGCATCCTGGAAAACTCCCTGTCTTCATTCACTCTCTCTCTCTCTCCATGTTTGGTCCGCCCAGATTCCTCCAGTCCAAACGAGAGCCTGCCTTTCCAATCATTCCCCAAGCCCCCCTCCCTCCCTCCCTCCCTTCCCACCCAGTAAAAAAACAATCACTCAGGTCCCTAGAAGAGCCTTGCTTGGCAAAGCAGGGTGTCCCAGACTAGCAGTCATTCATCAAGAAAATAACCAAATTAAAATTACACTTCTCCATTTAATTTGATCTTTTTTTTGTGGGGGGGGGGTGGGGGGGAGGAGAGGGAGGAGTCGGGGATCCAGGGGGCAGAGAGAGACAGAAATGGAGACAGAGACAAAGAGAGAGTGCAAAGTTGTGCAGAACGCAATTTTCCCAGAGCCAAGTAATTAGAACTTCTGGTTGTGTTGAGTTGTCAAGTTTGGCAAACATCCTTCTCTCTCTCTCTCTCTCTCTCTATCTCTCTCTACTCTCTTCTCTCTCCCCCTCCCCCCCACGCCCCAAACCTGCACACTCGTTATCCTCTCCTGAGCTCGGGCACGAAGAGGGATATCTATTTATCTATTTGGTACACAGCCCGATCCATATTTTATGCATAATAGATACAGAGAAATACTGTATCACTACAAAAAGTCATTATCCAAGCATTGAGCGGCGAGCGTGTTGCCATGGGACCCTCCTGCTGTTGGCACCTCAGTGCCCATTTCCTCCTGGCTCCAGGTGGTTCTTCACTGCCACTGGACGACAGGGCGGGGTGATTTAGCGACGGCGGCTGAGGGATATTGCCGTATGCAAACGAGGGGCTGATTCAGCTCTACTGATCTCTAATCAGCGGTCGGTTCATTTATAACCTGCCCCGCTCCGGGGCTCGACACAGCGCCCCGCTCGCCCCCCCCCACCCCCACGTGCCAGAGAGAGAGAGAGGGGGAGGGAGGGAGACGACATCCTGCGGGGCTAACTCGCCCCACATCCACCACGGAGCGCCCAGCTTCGAGGAGGACTTTCAACGATCGCCTAGGCGACTGGAAGTCGATGACAGCTCGCTCGCTCGCGGTCCTGAAACCTCGGAGGAACTCTCTGAGAATGGCATTCGTCTCATTTCTTGGGTTGCAAACCCTATAATGTCAAACCCCATAATGGCAGTTATCATTACTCCAGGCATTAAACTACTTGTGTGCCGAGCGGGCAGTTTGTTTTTGACCTTGTTGTCTTTCGACCCTGAGACCTGAGTGACCCCCTGACCCCGGCTTGCTCACCTCGTACTCCTGGGAAAGCTTCAGGTTGTCGTTGGCCTTCAGTAGATCGGTGTGTTCCGCCAGCTCCGAGATGGGGATAGGGGGATGGTTCATCATACCTGCTCACCACAGAGAGAGAGAGAGAGAGAGAGAGAGAGAGAGAGAGAGAGAGAGAGAGAGGGATAGACAGATAGACAAAACCGACAGACAGATAAAAAGAGTG
Source organism: Mallotus villosus (assembly GCA_903064625.1). Taxonomy (NCBI): domain Eukaryota; kingdom Metazoa; phylum Chordata; class Actinopteri; order Osmeriformes; family Salangidae; genus Mallotus; species Mallotus villosus. Next base: position 87,343 of record CAEFZP010005732.1, read on the forward strand.
AAAGAGAGACAGAGAGAGAGAATCAAGGAGGAAGGGCACAGACAGAGAGAACGTTCGTTAGTCTGGTTGCCGTGGCTTCAGAAGAGAGGGGCCACGCCTCTCTGAGGTAGAAGTGATGAGGGCAAAGGGGGATTGTGGGTAAAGGGAGTTCTGCTGACAGAGGGGTGAGGAAAACGTGAGGGTGAAACCACAGAACATTCTAGAATTCTGTATGATCTGATGGATTGGGTTGATGTTAGACCAGGCCAGAGCTCAGAATTCGTATTCAGCACACTCGCTTTTATTCCCCCGGGTCTCAAAGTGTTCGAACTACATTCTCAAATAAAGTAGGACCAATGGGTGATTGCAGTGGTGTGACAGACTCCCCAGACCAATTATTGTTCCGTTCTACCCAGAGACACAGCGTCTAACAGCTTGCCAACGAGAGACAAGTCGACAAATTTCAGGTTCCGACGGCCAAATAATAAGAACAGGATGAAAAACGACAAAAGAAGTCTCGCATTCGGGGGCTGATTTAATGCAGTGTTGACAGATAAAAGCCTCGGTGCATAGAAATACAAAAACAATTCTCTGCATGTATGCTATTGTTGAGGGGAATAAACAAATATTTCGAGCACGCGAGCCATTGACTTGAACGACAGCATACGAACGATTGGTAAAACATTTACGAGCGTATGCAGGCAAATATCTCGAATGGGCATATTATACAGGGTGTTATTGGCTGTTTGAAAGCTATCTTCTTACGGATTGTCGTATTCACTCCTAATGACTATCGGAAACATTAAGCCTGTAGTATTTTCGACAACTCAGAGCCCCGGCCTGGGGGAGGAGGTGGTGGGGGGGGGTGAGGGGGGAGATGGGGAGATGGAATGGGAAGTCAGTTTGGGTTTGGTTGGTTGGGGGGAGGGAGAGTGAGTGAGTGAGTGACGCAAAAGTGAGAGCTGCTCCACTCCAGCCAAGGCCAAGCAAGCATGACGCTGGCGTCCCCTTCCCAGAAGCCCTTCGCTCTGCCCTGCGCTTCCCTCAACACACACCACCCGAACCCCTTCTCACTGCCTCAAAGGATTACGCATCCTACGCATTTTGAAATATAAATACAGTTTTTTCCCCGTTTTTCTTCACAGTTCACGCGAGCGGGCAAGCGGTGAAAAGGGTTCCGTCTATCGAGCTCAACATTCAAACACAATACAGCTCTCCGAGCAGAGCTACGTCCTCTCCAGCTAAGCTAATCCATTTAGGTCCATAATGCTGCCCATGTAATGGAATACTTGGGCCAGTCCCATATTGTTCCTCTGTCCCCTCGAGACCGCCCGGGCAACATGCTTAACGCTGTCATATTTTTAGAAAGGGGCTTTCGAAGGCCCCACGTCTCTGTAGACGAGAGGTCAAAAGTCGCCGAGTCGCTGACGTCCCCTTCACAATAAAAGTTCGCCGGGGGCTTAATTGAGCGTGAAAATCGCCGTAATCACATTAACCATCCTCAATTTCCCTTTCAGCGGGGGGAGTGCCCGGGCCACAGTGAGCGGGGCAGACGCCCGGGTCGCGATAAGGAGGGAAACCCGACTCTCGTCGGCGTCACTCCAATTAGCGACGCCACTGCCCGCCGGTCACGTGATATTCAATATTTTTGTTAGGGGCAAAGTATGATTTCTATACGTAGAGATTGCGATGGTTTGACATGGCACACGAGCGAAGATGAGAACAGAATGCAGGACAGGAACGCACACATTCTGCTGTACATGTTAGTTGATCGCTAAATATAAAAAAGGATCGTGTTTATGATCAACAACGGTATGGTATAACGCAAACGAAATTGTTGTTGAAAGAATGTTCTTTTTTCTGTTGAAGGTTAATAATCCAAGGATGTAAATCATTAGAGAACATGTGAAATCCTCTCAAGTAAAATAATTTTGACAACCGTTTTAATTAGGTTTTTTTCTTTTGCCTATGCATCAGTTTCTGAATGAGCAAACACCACTCCCTAAATCTCGACGGATCTCCTTGGGGAACGAGTGGTTATTAGTTATTGTTGGAGGGTGCGTGGAAAAGCAAACAAATTGAAGATCTCATTTTGGGTAAATTAACTCGGGTTATCGTTTCACTTTCTTCAAAAAAAAGGTTTATCAAGCTACCCGCCAAATAAACGCGTGGAATGCTAATGAAGGTGTCTCCTTCATTTTCCCCTTGAAAGAACCAAGAGAAGCTTGTTAGCGGGAGAGATCAAAGGAATTTGTGTTTGGCTGTTCACAGTGTGTGTTGACAGTGCACACACACACACACACACACACACACACACCCTGAGAACACGCACTGATATTACTTCTTCCAAGTTCCTATCTTCAGTCTATTTTTCTTTCATTTTCTGTCACGTTAGCACGGGCCAATTCTATTCTAGGAGATCGTTTGGCTTTAGCGTCGCTCTATGAAGGAAAGTTGACGCACGTTAACCACCTCATCCTATCCAAAAAGCAGAACGGGAGTGCTCCTCAATGTCAAGAATTCAAATGAATCTTTGAGAGAAATGTATGAATTCCTCCTTTCATATAAAACATGGTAGGCATGTTTACATGCTTCTCACAATGCACTGCAGACAAGGTTTCCCCAATTTTTGGGGGGGATATTGGAAACGGCTCGACAGCAACTTCTTAATCGCAATCAAACTTTCGGGGAAACATCCTCAGCACCCGTGCATGTATTTGCACGTCCCTCTCCCCCGTTCTCCCCCGTTCTCCCCCCTCCTTCACACGGCGCACCGCAATCTGTGTTGTTCTCGGGCCGGCCAAAGACAAACCAGTCAATCCCCCCCCCCTTCCATGCGTTCCCTCCCTCCGTATTCTCATTTACAGACGGTACACAGCGTTGCATTCCGAGCGTGTGTGTGTTTACACAAAGGATATTCCGTTTCTAAACGAGGCTTGGGCACGGCCCAATCTCATGCAAAGTCTCTCAAGGACAAGTTGTTATTCTACCACCCCCCCCCCACCCTTTCAACCCCCCCCACCACCCACCCCCCCGCTGCTTTTTGCTTCCAATACGTCTTCCCCGTCTTTTTCCCAGCAATCAACAGCGAGATCAACGAACGCGGGGACACGAGTGTCTAATTACAACATTTCCAATCTCCAATCTGCGGCTGATACGGCTGGGGAATAATCACACTTTTGGAGAAAGCTCTGCTGATTCACCCGCAGCCTGTTTATATGTGTTTATTTACATATAAAAGGGAGACTGCCTCAGTGTGTTTCCAAGAGCCGGAAAAAAGAACCCCCCCCCAAAAAATCAAACCCTTCTTTTTTCTCTCTCTCTCTCCCCTTGTTGCTCCTTCTCAGCCAGGGAGGCGATCAAATGTCGAACCATTGTTCGCGACGGCTTTAATTAATTCCGCTCGTTATCTTCGACTGCAGGGGAAAAAAACCCCCAGTCGGTTCGGATTGGAATAGGAACAGCAGTGGTGGGTGAGGGGAGGGGGAAGCGCTGAGCAAGGGAAGGCTGTGGAGGAAAATGTTGTGTGAAGGGGGTGGGTGAGCTCCTGTTAAAGCCCATCTCTACATCAGCAGCGGTGATCGCAGAGGTTGCGCACGGTGGATTAATGCACGGCCAACAGCAGTTGAGTGAACATTCAAACTGGAGTCCCGACAAAAGAACAAACAAAATAATCCATCAATAAACAAACAGCCCGGGAAGTAAGGAAATTAGTGCCGAACATTTGCCGTGTGCGGAAGAAAAAAACAAAAACAATTGAATGAAATTAATAAATGCAAATCAATTGAGGTATTTGTCAATGGGAGAGGGACTGGCAGTGCTAGAAAGTCAAAAAGAATGCGAGAAGACAAACACGGGAGCCAAATGCATAGGGACTAACTTTCATAGTCAAAATCGCCTTCACTGAGAGGACTGCTTAGCCCAGAATCTGTGAAGGATAGCAAACATAACAAAGAAAGAAAATAAAAAACAGTTTAAGGGAATGCGGAAATAAAAAGCAACAGAAAGGCCCCTAAATCAAACCAAAAACCATAAAAGGCCAGACACACAAAGGTAATAGAAGTTTGTTATTTTCTTTGACCTTTTTACAGCCCCTCGACCCCATGTAAATGTTCACACCGTCGTCATTTTTTATAACAGGAGTAATGGCGGTCCTCGACGGTCCTGAATTATTGAGTTCTTTCTCAGGATTCGGCCCTCGGTGTTGGAAGGGAAGAGAAACGGACAGACAGGCAGGTAAAGTAGGCCACGCATTTTTCTTCTTCCATTTGGACGCTCCCTTCTTCCGGCAAGTTCCAATCAGCACGAGGGTGAATGAGCTGTTTGTTTGCCATGGGTGTCCAACTCTCCTGCCTGACTGAAACTCTTCGATCAAAGACCCAGACTTCCGCGGTCCGAAATGTGGACTGGCGGATAAGGAAAACCGGATTTATTATCTCACGACTTTCATAAACGACCGTTTAGGGGGTGGAAGGCACGGGACGGAGAAATGAAAAGGGGCTTATATTTCACCCCCTCCCCTTCAAAAAAGAACGAGACTCCTGAAAGACTCTTTTGTCCATGTCGGCGGGAGTGAAAAGCGTGGAAAAGCATCTGAATGCTCGGTCGACAGCTTCGCAGGCTCGCTGCTTGACGGTCTGGATCATGAGGAACCGCTTCGGACGGTTCGAGGTCTGCTCGAGAAGAAAAGATCCATATGGGAGAGCTCAAGGAACCTGGCCCCCACTCCGATGCGGTTGATGGGGGGGGGGATGGCGGTGGGGTCACCTGCGCTGGTGAAGGTATGGTCTCACAGCAGTCCACTGGTTTACTGAAGAGAGAGAGATCTCAACAGGAAAGGGAATCCAGGAAAAACGCCCATATGCCAAGAACCAAAAGAACCACTTTGGTGGTGAAAGGGTGGAGAAGTACAACTCATACCACAATATGATGTATTTATGGTACTTTGTATTGGGGCTAGGTGGACCACACCATTCTAGGGGACAGGTCGTCAGACTCCTGTTTTTCGGCACACCAGCCCGAGTCGAAGATCGCGAGCGTGGGCCCCCCCCCCGCCCTCCTCCAGGATGACTCAGCGACGGGAGACGCTACCCTGCTGCGTTTGTTTAGCTTGGACATTTCTCATTTCTCCTCCTGATGCTTGTTTAGACAGCAGGGGGGTGGGGGGGGTGGGGGAGGGGGGACACGAGCAGAGGGGAAGCATATGCGTCTGTCAAACACGCCGTGGTCCCTCCCACCTCAGGGGCGGGGGCGACGTGGAGAGAGCGGGCGGCGAGAGACGGCAAGGCGACCCGCCACCTAATTGATCTGTGGCAGCGACTAATTAAACATGAGGGGGGGAGGGGGGGTGGCGGTGTAGAGATCATCTGTCTCCAGATGTCATTCATCACATCGCGGCAGTATGTGTGTGTGTGTGTGTGTGTTCAGGGAGCCGGGAGAAGCCGCCATAGCGAGAAGAGGGTGGTCCTGACGCAGGTTGATTAATGTGAGCGAGTGTGTGTGAGACGCCCGCAGTATCATCTTGGTGAGAGAGAGAAAACCAAGCAACTAATTGCACGGAGGAGAGAGAGTGAGAGAGAGTGAGAGAGAGAGAGAGAGAGAGAGAGAGAGAAAGTGAGGGATGACGAGAGAGAGGAGTGGAGAGAGAAACAAACGAAAGTCGAGAACAGAAAAACAAAGACCTCGGACGCACAAGAAAAAAAAACAAGCGAAACAGACAAGAGACAGAGAGAGACGGAGAGAAAGAGAGAGGGTATGAGAGGACGCTAATGGCCCTTGGCCGAGGGGGGGGGGCAGGATTAGACAGACAACAGATCTCCACTGAGGACTGCTTCATTAGTCGGCCGGCTAATGTGTGCCGATGTACCAAGAGCCAAATGACCAGGATCATAATGAGAGGGAGCGCCAGCCCCCCCCCCAACCCCAAGGGATCATGGGACATTTACCAGGAGTGGCCAGGCACACACTAACCAACTCGCTCCTCGTATGACTAGCGTCATATATATATATGAAGCGTTTACTCCCGATGACGGGTCACTGAACGCGTATTGCTTTTGGGACATGTGCTCCGCTGGGTCGGAGGGATGTCTCCGAGTGTATCGGAGTACGCTCGCTTGAACAATGGCTGCTATTAGCTAATGGGCTTGTTCGCCCAACGCTCGCCGCCTCGCGCTTAATTGGACAAAACTGTCCGTTTCAATTACATTTCTGAGAGGGGGAAGAGAGGAGACGAAGACAATCGGGAAAGGACGGATCGACGAACGCCGTCGAGAGGAACGCCGGGACGGCGTCGACGCACAGAACGGGGGGGCCGTGAACGTGTGCGAGCGAGGGGCTGTGATCGTGTGTGTCTTTAAGGAGAGTGAAGGGGAGGAGGGAGGGCAGCTGGAAGTCCAAAGGAAACCAAGGAAGTGAGCGTCACCTTGCCGCTTCTTGTCTTCTCTCGGGCCCATCAAACGCCCGGTGCTGAGAGCCAGGTGGGTCATGTGCTTCACGGTGTTAATGTGCGCGTCAGTACCATGCATGCACCGACAAGTGCATGTGTTCCAAACCCCTCCCGAAAGATCTCCTCCAGCAGATGTGGAAGGAGGTGGGGGTGTTTCCTGGACAACGATGAGGAGGAGAGTGGGGGGGGGAAGGAGGAGGGGGGCTTCACCCATGCCGGCTCACCAGGCAGCTCCGGAGATTAGGGCCTTTTTGAAATGTGAGCTTTTCTTTTTTGATGGACTGGGGGGATTGCTGACAGAAGACGGATGTCTGATAGACACGGAGAGTGTGTGTGTGTGTGTGTGTGGGGGGGGGGCGAAGAAGGGAGGGAAAGAGTCACTCAGGGCCGGAGAGAAGGAGGAGGAGGGAGGGGGGTGTCAGAGCCGGACGCGGAGGGCCAGGGAGGAAATGTCATCCTGGCTTTAGACGGAGAAAGCCCAAGAAAATGAAACAGGGGATTGAGTGTTCTCTCCCGTTAACGGCAGGGCTTTAGCCAAAATGAACAACCGGGGCGGAGGTGTCCAGGGCTGTCGAGAGGGCGGGGGGGGGGTCACTGGCAGGGCTTAAACTCGAGGATAGTTATCGGTGAACACCGTTCCAGTCGGCCAGAACAGTAAGACCAGCCGCCCACAATAGGTTCCCGGGTTAGAGCGCCACATGGTTATTGAGCATGAAGGGTTTGGAGTTACATGAATCGATGACAAACATAAAAGAGGCACGTATGAGCAAACAGGAACATTGTGTGTTTACAACGTCCAGTATGGAAGTAGAGCCCATATCTGTGCACCTGTCCCTATACAGTTTGAGTGAACACTGCTTCTACATTCACTGTACGCATCGCTTCCACACTTGGATATTTGAATCAAAACATGCCTTTTCTGTGTGTGTGTTTGTGTTTCTGTCATCGTCCTGTGCGTGTGTGTCCACAGCCTCCTACCTGGGGTCTGGAAGTTGATGCGTCTCATCTCGACGGGGTCGGTCGGGTGGTGGGGCGCGATCTCCGCGTTGTTCAGCAGACATTTTGTCCGCGGCTCAGACTCTTTTCGTTTGCGGCTGGAGACGAGAGAGAGAGAGAGAGAGAAAAACAAAAGGAAGCGACGTGAGCCCCGAGGAACAACACAAAATGGCCGCCGCCGCCGCCGCCACCTCGCACACTAATACCAAAAAGCTCGCAGCACGAGAACAACAACAATTAGGCTACCGCTGAAAGTCAACAACACTCCGCCGAAACAAAAACTGCTGGAGTTCAGCAGGCAACATCATCTAGCGAGCCGGCATCGCGTTTCCCTCCCATTTTTTTGTTTTGTTTTGTTTGTTGCCGCCACAACTAATTAAAAACATATTTTATGCTGAGACAGGTTATTTTCGCTCGGAAAAAAACAGCGATAAAGTACAGCCGTGCCTTACCTGTCAGGTTTGCTGCTTCCAGAGAAAGCAATGAAGTCGAATAAATATATAAAGATGGGAAAAACACAACACAGGGAGAGAGGGAGGAGAGAGAGAAATCAATAGAGAGCAGTTTAACATTCACAGGGTGCGGCTTCTGTGCCTCTCGCTCGCAGCGCTAGATAAAGCTCATCAGCATTTGGAGGAGCCCGCGTGTATGTATGATGGTCTGTGTGCGTGTGTCGTGTTTGTGTGTGTTTGTGTGTGTGTGTGTGTGTGTGTATGTGTGTGTGTGTGAGGGTGAGGGGAATGTCAGGGCCAAGGGCGAGCCCAGGAAACACTATCCACCAGGGAGAGATGGAGGGAAAATGGGAGAGAGGGAGAGAGAGGGAGAGAGAGAGAGAGAGATTCAAGGAGAGATGTTACTCTCCCTAAGTAGCAGCAGAGGCAAGCCAAGGTCAGACTGCTAGGGACATGTGATATTGAGCTGTTCGCTCTGCAACTCTTAAACTAAAGCCGAGAAGCTACTCTGATGGGATTTGTAGTCTTTTGGAAGTCTGTGCACTGTAGGCTGTAAATGGGGAAAACTGTCAACTTTTCTTCGTTTGTCTTCATTACAGAGACTGGTTCATCATTCAAAGAAGCAGCTCTTCTTAGGAGCATCAAAAGTCAACCCCTCTTATCGCCCCTTCGTCTCCTTGCTCAGCCCCTCGCCTCCAGCATTCTCCTCCATCTCTACCATTTCCAAGTACATCTAATAAAACAAACCCCTATACAGCCTGTCCAGAAAATGCACATTTACAAGTTTGTCAAACTAAAACTTCTTGCACACCTTTCACGTACGCCTTCTAAATCTTTATTAAACCTCTCAGAGTCCCCCCCCCCTCCAAAAAAAGGATTAACCTTTTTATTCATCCGCTGATGGACAAATCTCCCCCCCCCCACCACCCCTCCCCCCCAGCAGGCACCCAACCCAAACTAAGCCTAAACTCACTTCTTGTAAAGCAGGATGGCGATGACGATGCAGATGATGAAGACCACGGCCAGCACGGGCCCCACCACCCAGATGAGGCCGTCCCCGCCCGTCTCGATGGGCAGGGGGTCGCCCTCCACCTCCGGGATCATGTACGTGTCCGTGTACGGGCTGGACACGAACGCCTTCTACGAGGTGGGGGAGAAAGAGAGGGAGATAGAGAGAGATAGAGAGAGAAAGAGAGGGTCAGACAGAGAGAGAGAGCAAAATGTCGACCGTGTGAGCACTGGAGCACGGTCAAACGTGCATGCGCATACCGCTCGCGTACGTCCATTTGTGCGGTGCGAGTCCATACAGTACATGTGCGCACCGCGTGTGTTTATGTGTCAATACATCTGCATTCCATGTGTGCGCCTACGCAGCACGCGTCGGGAACTGTGTGCGCGAGTGTCTGGACAGTACATGTGCGTACCGCATGCGTGTGTGTGTGTGTGACTCCCCCAGCCACTCACCGCGGCGGCGGTGGCGTTCAGCTCGGCCAGCAGGAAGAAGACGTACTCCTGGCCGGGCTCCAGGGCCTTGCTCTCGCAGCTACTGTGCCGGTGCTCCGCCCCCACCGTGAAGGAGGCGGGCAGCTGCCTGAAGCACGCCGTGATGAAGGGCTTCCTCTGGTCCGCCGGGGCCAGCTGGCGCCGCGAGCGCCGCTTCGGGTTCACCTCGCGCAGCAGCTGAGGGGGGGGGGAGGGAGGGAGGGGCGGAGGGAGGGAGGGGAGGAAGCAAGTTTGTTGGTGTCAGTTTGGGGCGAATTAGTCCTCCTCTCTGTTTCTACTGGATGCCTAACCCTGGTTGGTTCAGTAAGAGGGCTTCACGCAACGACTCTTTCCTGAGACACCTGTGGGAAGGAACTGCCTAATCGACGAGTCGGCCGTCCACGGCGCGCGCGCCGACCGGTCCTCCGACACATTTCCCCATCGCGGTGCTTACACGTCAACTCCATTCCTCGATGTACGCGATCGGTCCGCGATGTACGGCCGAATCCACGGAGACGGGTGACGAAATCCACGATTTTCCCTCAGACAAACATTGTCATTTGCAGTCGAATCTAATTTCGTCGAATCCCAGCGCCCCGTCAATATCGGCCGCATGTGAAACCTGTGGAGGTCTCCCCGCTCAGAAGCAGCACTGGAGGACTGCGCTTGAAGAGCTGGAAGGGGGATAATCCCAAATCCAATAGGCTGATTGGCTAAACAGAAGTCAAGGTCACCTCTAAAACTGGAGGGTGAAGTTCCCTTATAGGAAAAAAGCTAACTTAGCCACAGATAGACTGCATGATGTATATATACAGCCTTGTCCACTGCTGTGTGTGATGTATTGTACTAATCAGACTAAATCACGTGTTCGTATAGTACGTCTGTATAAACATAAATTTTTACATTTAGCCATTTAGCAGACGTTCTTATCCAGAGCGACTTACAGTAACTACAGGGACATTCCCCCGAGGAAAGTAGGGTGAAGTGCCTTGCCCAAGGACACAACGTCATGACACGGACGGGAAACGAACCGGCAACCTTCTGATTAATAGCCCGATTCTCTAACCGCTCTTTATGCGGACGTTGAGAGCTTTGTGCCATATGTGTGTGTGGGTTTGTGTGTGTGTGGGTGTGTGTGAGGTCCGCACCTCCTCCAGGTCCATTTCATCGGGGCTCTTGAGGTTCCGGACAGGTCCGCTGCCTCTCTTGAGAGGAACTACCACCACGTAGAAGCTTCTGGAACACACGCGGAGAACGAGGGCGATCAGAACAACTCCTTCTCAGGAGGGGTCAGAGAGAGAGAGAGAGAAAGACAGAGAGAGAGAGAGAGAGAGAGAGAGAGAGAGAGAGAGAGAGAGAGGGAGAAAGACACAGAACTAGAGAGAGCTTGAGAGATAAAGAGAGAGAAAAAGAGAAAAACGACAAGAAAAGAATCCTCATGACAAATTCGTCTCACTTGATATCCTTGCTTTCCACCGGAGGGAAGACCATAGTCAGGGTGTGCTCTGGCTCCGTGTAGATGTCCAGCTTGGGCTTCTTCACCAAGATGGCGGGCGCCGTCTTGGTGATGATGCGGTGGCGGGCGCCCCCCTCCGTGTTCTCCTGGCAGGTGACCCCGAACTCGTAGGTGGTGTTGGGGCGGAGGTTGGAGACCAGGGCCTTGGTCAGCCTGGCGTCCACGTCTATCTTCTGACGGTTGTACTCGATCTGGATGGAAGGGCGGGCGGATGGGAAGATGGGCGGATGAATAAAGGGAAGATTTATACCTATAGATTGAAATATCATAATTTTTAAGAGTCAAACAAGAAGATAAACGCTCCGTCACTCACTGTGCATTTGAATGGGAACTTGGTCTGGGTGAACTTCCATGTCAGTAGGACGGTCGACTTGGTGACCCACTTCACTGTGAAGTTCTTGGGGACATCTGGGAGCGGATGCCGACAGAGGGAGTAACAAACAAAAAGGAAAACGGAAAAAGAGCACTGTCAGAGAGCGGGACGGACGGAGCAACGAGAGAAAGAAACAAGTCGTTTTCGTTTGAGCCGCCGTGCTCCGCCGCGACGAGTCCTCCCGGTCGGAGAGTGAGCGAGCGGTGAGCTGTGATAGGCTGTGAGGGTGGGGGGGGGGCAACGCGATTGGTTAAGACACACAGCACGGGAGACTCATGGACACAAACCCACGGACCACAGGGGTGCCCGCTGGCCGGCCAACACGGGCAGTGCCAACCAAACCCATCTCTCCCCAGCCGACGCCGACCGCTAACCGCTAACGCCACTGGGGGGAAACACGGGGACCCCCTCGTGGTTCGGGGATGGGGGTCTGGGCTGGCACTGCCAACTGGCTGCCCCCCGGCGGGGCACAGAGACAGACCCAAACACAGCATGCCGAACAGTTCTTAGCAGTGCATCTGGGGGATGCCATGCTGCACACCATCCCATAGTGGGAGAGGGGGGAGGGGGTTGAGGAGTAAAAGGGGGGGGAAGAGGAAGGGGGGTCTCATAAAGAAACTAAAAACCAAATAAAACGAGGAACCAAAATGTCTGCTTTCCGTACACCTACAGTAGCCTAAATTATACTCTTGGAGTGACTTGATATTCTGAAAGCCTACCTTTTATTTTATTTTGTATTTTTTTCCGCAATTTGGGGGTGTGACGTTGCATTCTCTGTGTGAGTGTGCTTGGCAAAACGGGCTTGCAAGGAAGACTGACACCAGTGACTGACCAACCGGCACTTACCTTGAACGCTGCGGCTCCTCCCCTTTTTTTCAAACTGACTGACTGTAACTTACTGACTTGCTTGTTACCTTGTTTTGGGTTAGTGAAGTGAGTGTCCACCGCAAACACTAGGTTCTATCTTTTCGTGGAGGAGTGAAGGTGGTTGAAGGAAAAAGGGGGGGGGATGTCGTTTTTCATTTATAGCGGTGTTGCTGTCGATTTGTTAGGGGTGGTGGGGGGGGGGAGAGGGTAAAGCTCGCCCCTCGGTTCGGGAGAGAAACAGGCATCGCCCCTACCTGCTTGTAAGGCCAATGTCCGATACTGGACCAGAGGGCAGTAGGGCCCTGGACCTACACTGGTGTGCGCGCGTATTTTCACGTCGTACGCCGTGTTGGGTCTGAGGCCTTCGAGCACGTAGCTGGACTGACTCGCCGGCAGGCTCAGTTCGCGGGCCGCCGCCGCCGCCTTTCCTGCCTCCTGGTACGCCAGCGTGTACTCCGTGATCGCCCCGTTCCTCTCCGCCAGCACGGGCGGCGCCCAGGAGAGCCGCACGGAGCAGCACGTGGCGTTCGAGTCCTCGCCCATCTGGGGGTAGCCCCCGGGCGTGTTCTCGGGCACGCTGAGCTCCACGGTCGCCTCGTCGCCGAAGCCCCCGCGGCTCTTGGCCTGCAGCTTGAAGAGGTAGACGGCGCCCCGGTGGACGCTGGCCACCGTGTACTGGCGCTCCTGGGGGGCGAACTCCAGGGTGGCCAGGGGGGGCACGTCTCTGCGGCCGAACTGCAGCCGGTAGCCCTGGAGCTCCACGCCGGGGGTCGTGACCTCCGGAGGGTCCCAGCGCACCACGGCCGAGGTCTCGGAAACCGGAGTCACCGACAGATAAGGGAGACCCGGAACTGCAGAGAGAGAGGGAGGTCAGGTCAGAGAGAGAAAGAGAGAGGGAGAGAGAGAGAGAGACAGAGAGAGAGAGAGAGAGAGAGAGAGAGGGAGAGAGACAGACAGACAGACAGACAGACAGAGACAAAGAGAGCGAGAGAGACAGACAGAGAGAGAGAGAGAGCGAGAGACAGAGAGAGAGATGGAGAGAATTGACAAGCTTTATTTGTCTGGAGAAGCCAGGCAAGGGCTCAATTTTCTTCTTAAGCTCGTCTTTGTGCCGCTCGATATGTCGATAAGCAATAATACAGTGTGCAGGAGACCTACTGTGCCGCTGCTGTGGAAGACGGGGGGTTGTGTGCAGACCAAAGCCTCATATTTCCACTCAGAAAATCACTTCATATTTGTATTGGGGCTTTTTTAAGCTAAACTACAATATATATCGACGGTTCCAAGCGTCACTAAAGGATTGGGCGAGGAAAAAAATCACAAAAGGCCCAAGGCCATGTTCTATTCTGTTTTCAGTTTTCAGTTTTTTAACTCCAGTAACACCACGAGTCAATAAAGTTGTTTATCAAGGCAAGAATCTGGATTGCTGTAGATTTCATCGGATTCACTTCCGATTATGAAAGGGAATGTGATACCTCTAATACCTCGGCATTGAGTGATCTTCCGTGAAAACCAAACAATAAACGCCACCTCCTATCTCGTCAAGAAGATTGAAACCATTTACATCAATTCATACAAAACACCTGGCCTAACTTAGCTTCCGAATGAATGCGAGACTACAGAAACACCCATAGTGCACGACGACATAATTCCACTTGGGAAAAAAGAGCGGAAAACCCCCCCCCACACCCTTATAAGATACCACGGAAGGAAGATACATTCTCCTCAGTAAAGTTTCAGCGCCCGTCTCCTCGTCTCCTCCACCAAACTGCCCCCGGAGCGGGATGAGCGATGACGCCTCCGTCTAGACGTCAGGCTGCGGTGCGTGTGGCCCAGTTTCAGGGGCTGGTGGATGACTCCCGTCTGGCTGTTTCTCAGCGTTAGCTACCCCACCCCCCACCCACCCCCTCCCTCCATCAGTGTGATGAACTCGGCCCGCTCCGCGCGGAAGCTTTATCGGGAAGAGAGCGCGCCTCGCGGACAGGTGAACGATGACTGGGCTGAAATGGCACTAAGGCCCCGTCTTAGCCAAGCCAAGCCGGCCCAAACCAGTCACTTATGGGGCACACCGGCAGACAGACGGAGCGCTACGCAAGCCGCATGACTTTTATTAACCAGGCTCGCACTCATACCAATCACACTTACTGTTCTAGAGTGCATGTACTATATATATATATATACATAGTATATTATACAGTATATATGTGTGTGTCTGAGTTAGTAGCAGCCAGAACCTGCCTCTACATCTGCACTGTAAGCAGTTTGGCTTCTCGCCCGGGCAAGGAACAATCTGGAAAAGCCAAACATTACTCTGGAACTCCGACCTCCTCTCCGTGGTACACTGTCTGCCCTCCTTTTAACGTGTGTGTGTGTGTGTAAGGGAGTGCAGAGGTGTGTGTGTGCGTGGGTGCCCATATCGAACACATAAATAGGAGCACTTTCACACGCGCGCACACACACACAGACGGACGTCCACTTTGTGTGCTCGTATTCTTTATTTCCGCTTTCCGGGGGACGGGGGGGGGGAGATTGAGTTGGAAGCGGTAATGGAAACGCTGCATGCTAACGGCTCTGAGACGAACACTGCTAATGCTGCTGGCTAACAAGCTCCGTCTCAGACACAAACCACAAACTCTTATTTAAAGGCTGAGGCCCCCCCCCACCCCCCACCCCTTTAAAGCCACTGCCAATAAACCCCCGACAAGAACACCAGAGACAATGCTCTCCTACGTCCTGCGAGTATATGACCGAGAGGGTGTGTGTGTGTGTGTGTGTGTGTGTGGGTATGGTTAATGTGCGAGGGGATTGTGAGCGGGGGATGCTAGGGGGTTGATGGAGTTCACCGGGGCGAGCGGGTAGCTGCGGGAGAGCGGGAGGATGGGAACACGGAAGGATCTAGAAGAAGAGGAGGAACGGGAGGGGGTGTGGGGGGTTGGGACGAAGGTGACTGGGGACAAAGAGCAATCTGTCGAAGAGAGGGACGCGAGGGAAAGGGTGAGCGAGCGTGTGTGTGTGTACTGGACGGGTGTGTGTACTCTATGTGTGTGTGTGTGTGTGTGCAGGAGGGGTCTCCGCCACATTGATCCCCCCCCTCACTCATCTCGGACCCGGCTCAACCACTCCCGGCGGGCCTGGAGGCACGTTTCCCATCAGGCCGCAGCATTAATGGCCGCTGTTGACACACACTCTGCCTGATTGAGAGAGGATTGGGTTCCCTTCCCTTCATTTCCCCGTCCGCCCGTCTCTCTCGAAACACACACGCGCGCAAACACACGCACACACACTTTTGTCAGCACCCCTCCTTCTGCCGGTGGACGTCCGGAGACGAGAGTGTGTGTGTAGATTTGTTCTCGTGAGCCAGAGGATGTGTGTCTTCGTGCCCTGGGAGTGAAGAGGGAATAACCTTCTACTATCTTAGTGATTAACCTGTGGCTGGAACTTCCAGTGAGATATGGAAGTGGAAAATGGAGTGTGTGTATGTCTCTGTGTGTGTGTGTCTCTGTGTGGGTGTGTGTGTGTGTGTGTGTGTGTGTGTGTGTGTGTGGTGGTGCGTTCTTACAGCCCAGCCCAGGAGGCCTGCAGGGTACAGCCACCCCAAAAGTGCTCCACCGCATTTTTACATCGAATTGATATCCCGGCATGGGCCGGGCCAACATTTGAGGGCAAACATAATTGAAACTGCCTCCTTTATATACCTCATTTAGCCCCTGTAATGACAAATAGCCAGGCCCCAGCCCTAAGACAAGCACAGTATTTGACAGCAAAGGTCTTTCATAATCTCTGGTTTCACCTTATGTTTTGGCTTGACATTGGCACGGCGATAGAGCTAAGAGAGAGAAGACACAGAGTGTGTGTGTGTGTGTGTGTGTGTGTACCGAAGTTGCTACAGGAAGCATAAATCACCAGGTCCACATGAGAAAGCCCATTAAGGGCGCAAATGTTTCACTTAGCGACCATGTCATTGACCGTAGACTGGCTGGCTGTGATGTTTAGGTGATTATCCTCAAAGTGGTCTGATTGGATGAGAGCAAGGCTTAAATGTAGGAAGTGCTTAAATATGCAGCAGGGATAAGTCCATGCTTCATGCAATCAATGCTCAACCACCCCCTGCCCTCCCCTCTCCATCCCCCCACACACACACACACAGGCAAACACACACACAGGCAAACACACGTACGTGACACTACTACTGCTCACCAACTCCCAGTTAGCCAGTGCTCAGTGGTTCGATTTTCAGGAGGGGCCCCCGCAAACCAAAAAGGGCGGAAAACATCCCTAAACGGAAAAGCCTCTCCGATCGAATAAGCGTCCACGACAACACGCATCTATAGAACAAGCGCGATGACTATGTTTAAGTCCAAAGAAAGTAAGTCTCATTTCCAACTCAAATTCTCTCTTCCCTCGGACTCTGCGACTAAGTTGGGGATCGATAACGTACCTCCTACTCTTAGTCGGCGTGCGTGTGCCAGAGACCGACCCCTTTGATTTCCGGGCGCGGCACACTTAACGCGCACCAGCGTCCGTGCGCGCGTAAACACTTTTTGTATTTTTTTTAAAGGGGCGAGGGGTCCGTGTCTGTCTTCTATCGGCAGCGCGAGGGGGGCTCTGGCTTAAGTTGTCTGACAGCACAATGTCTCCTGAGGAACGGGCCAGAGGGAATCATGAAAGCACCTGAGCCCCACGGCCCCCGTCCGTCTCCCCGCTCGGCTGCCACTTGAAAGAAGAACGGCGAGCTCTTTACCTTCCGGAAAGAACTGCGGCGGATTCCTCCTTTTTTGGGGGGGGGGTCTGGGCCCGCCTTATTTATTTATTTAGGAGGGCGCCCCCTGCATAAGCCATTTTTCCACGCTTCAATAATAAAAAAGGAAAGGCTTTTCCTTTTGAGGGATGGATGGAGTGAGTGAGACTGGCATATCAGTCACCGGGGGTTGACAGAGAGAGAGGGAGAGAGAGAGAGAGAGAGAGAGAGAGAGAGGGAGAGAGAGAGAGAGAGGGAGAGAGGAAGAGAGAGAGAAGGGGAGGGAGGAAGGGTGCCCGGGCACCTCTGGAGGCCGTCACAGTACCTGAGACCTGAGATAGGCACACCTGTCAAGATCGGGACCTGTCATAGAAGAGAGAGTGTGTGTGTGTGTGTGTGTGTGTCTATGTGTGTAACTAGCAATGCTGTTTGAAAAGCTCCATGGCAGCCCGGCACGGATGTGAACACAAAGGAGCCTGGTATCTAAGTCCCCCAGCGGGGCCGCAGTCCTTTCGAGGGAGAGGGCTTTTCACACTCTCTGCTCTCGCCCCGTGTTCACGGAGGATTCACTCAGGGCTTCTGAGGAGGCTAAAGGGGTTCTGTTTAACCTGGCTGGCCACGCTCTCTGCGGTTTGGGAATGGGGACTCGCACCCTTTAGAGGGAAACACGATATCGAGACCAAAGTTCCCGCAAACTCCACCGAAGCACTGGATAGTCTCCACATTTTCAAACGGAAGTGACGATACGTGCGCACTGCGCAGCTATCACACATGCTGCATTGGATTTACAGTGGAGTCCGACAATGTCCCTCGAGTCGAAACAATACAGTAATAAAAACAAAACAAATCAAACTGACCGGCACTTCCAAAACCTGACTACGTGCTATGGAAGGTAGCAATTCGACCGAGATGTGAATAGGAGCTACTGACCTGCCCCTTTGGTCACCACCAGTTTTGGTTTGCTGCGAGCACCGTCCCCTTTGGTGGTGTAGGCGGCCACCGTGATGGAGTAGGTGGTGTCAGGCTGGAGCCTTCCGATGACCATTTCCTGTAGGAAAGAGGAAGTAGACAGGAAGACAATATCAAAACCCGGCTCGACCCTGTGACCTCAACCACCTCATCAGCTGACCACCTTCTCCACAAAATCAGGCTAAATCCAGCATCTATTTGCGATTACCATTGCGATTGGGAATTTCTCTACTTAACGGTCCTCTAAAATATATATCCCTCTAACTTCAAGGCTGTTCATGCGCTATTATGCTGACTATGACTCATTCCATCATTTTGGCATCTGGCTGAAAAAGTGGGGGCAAACGGATATTGGCTAGCCCACATTAGCTAAGGCATTAGCCGGGTACACCCAACAAATAATTTAAGGGACAAATCGATGCGTGCACGCGTCTCGGCTAGACTCGCGAGCGGTCTCGTGAGGTATTTCCTGTGGTGTTCTTAGGAGAAGAGGTTTGGATCAATGCTAATGAATCTTTCAGTAGGGAAGGTCTACAGGAATGGAGGAGGTTTTTTCGGTTGGTCAGCAGAGAAATGGAGAGGTCATCGTAGGCAAACAAGGACGGGAGCGCCGCCGCACACCCAAAACGGCATCCACACCATGCAAATGCATATGGGACTGGATTTGGATGATGTCGTTGGTGAATTGGAACAAAAAAACGATGGGAGAAGATGGTAAGTTTAAGGAGGCGGCCATTTTAGTTTTCGGAGATCAGGCAGTGAGTGTATGATACACAACCATGACGTTCAACGCTAAACTACATGGTCATAACGGTTGAACCAACTGAAAGAGCGTAAAAATGGCGTTGTTGTCGAGAACTTATAATTGAGAGGCCACCAAGAGAAGAAAATCAACAAAAAAAAACTCACACAACTGCAGCATACGCATCACGACAAGTCACACAAGGACACGCACCACAGCTACGCAAACCAAACACAGCACACACTGCAGAATTAGGCATGCCAGGCACAGACAGCAACAGACATTGCATCAGCCGCAGTCTAGCGGTCTAGTGTAGCTGATTAACCTTAGAAATTCAGATTTCACCCGGCTGCCGTCGCATCAATACTGCAGACGGGCAACGTCGGCTCACATATTGAAGTGTAATATTAATCCATGCAGGATTTAAATAGAGATATTAAATATCAAAGCTCATTCTGATAAGAGTGATGTAAGTCAAGTATTTCCCACATCAGAGTACTGGGCTGATGCAATACCCGGTGCTTTCATTTCCCAACAACACCGAGAACTCCATACTGGTGTGTGCGACTCCATACTCACGTATTCGGCGGTATCGTCCGTTTCCCACTACATAGAGGAGAGTGCAGGAGAGAGAAAGCAATTTTTTTGGGGGGGGGGTGTGAAAGAGAAGAAGAGAGGGAAGACATGGGAGCGTGAGAGAGACTAAGAGGAGGGTTGAGAGGTCGTGGAGAGCACACACACACACACAGACACGTCTGAAGTAGGTCACGCTGTGCTGGTCGAGGAAGGAGATAGGGAGGAGGTCGGCCACGTTCAGGGGGAGAGAGTGGAAGGAGACGTAAGCGGGCCTGGGGAGGACTGTCCCCTTAGAACGGACCCTGTGTTCGACGGTTCAACATGTGTCGTAGAGGACGTTAACAATCTAAAAAGATGGCCTGCCTTCGGTAATGTCACTGAACTTGATAGGACCGCGAAGGCTAGGCAAAAATCAAATCTGGCTATTTTGACGCGAGGAAGGGACAGCATTTTCTTGTGGTTCAGATCCCCTTTTTTCTCTTTGTCCATTTGGTTGTTCCATTTATTCCAGGCTGCTATTCACTGGTTCATAATATGTGCTCATAAAAGGAACATCCATTTTGGCTGTCCATTTTGGGTGTCGATGGAGGCTATCTAAAGCTCCGTGTATTGCACTGGCTTCGTTTATAATTCTAGCTTTCAGGAAGAGACTCGTTTTCCCGCTGCTATGCTTCCATAACAATTTAGTTTCTCCAAAATACTATAATCAGCCATTTTGTGTGTGAGTTTCCTGAGCTAGATAAAGCCCTACAATCAGACTTTTGAAGGAATAAACATTTGGGGTTGCTTTGAAGGGGGTTTATGGGACCAGGAGCAAAACAAAGTTAAAGAAGGATATTGTGTTGGTTTGATTGCAGGTTTCGTTATGGGAAAAAGAAAAGAATACTGCAGAAAAATGAGGAAATATAGATATATAGAAAGACTGGAAATATAGAAAGAACATTTATTTTGTGCACTTTCAGCCATATGCAGCCAGCAGCCATGGGTGGAGACTTTCCCAATAGAACTGGTCTGGTTTTATTCTAGCATGTTCTAGCAAAAAAAATGGGCTACTACTGTGTGTTTTCATCTATTCTGTTCCACATCTGTTCGTCTGTATTCCAGTTGATTTAGGACAGTCTTTCACTGTCATTCCATTCTTTTGACTGTCATTGGGCTGCTTCTGTAAGTGTCACCGACCGGTGGACCAATGGGAGGGCGGCGTACCTGGGCGTCGGCCAGCATCACGTCCTTGATGAGGGGCAGGCCGCGCGACTCCCCGTTCTCCACGCGCACGTAGTGCACCTGGTAGCCACGGATCTGGCCGTGCTGGCGCCCCGGCATCAGGGAGCGCCACATGACCTTGAGCGCCGTGGAGTTGAGCACCTCCACCTCCACGCGCCGTGGCGGAGCCCCGGGAACTGTGGGTAGAGAAAAACACCAGACAAAAACAAGATCAAACTTTGAGATGCTCTCACCACCAACACACACGCACACACAGATAACCTCCCTTCCCTTCCTCTCCAATATAGGTGTCTGCTGTGTGTGTGTGTGTGTGTGTGTGTGTGTGTGTCGCTGTCTCGCTAGCCCAAGCCCCGTCTTTCAGGCGTAATGAAAAGGCTTTATGTGAGGCCTTGGCGCCTCGCGCCTCTTTACAGGGCCGCTGCCCTTCCGAGACAGGCGACGCCCTCGCCGCCGTTATTAAAAGCCTTCCATTTGGAGGCTTCCACTGGTGGATTGTGGGGGATGGAGCTCTATCAGGGCTCCCGTCGGCCTCCTGTCGGGGGAAACGGCGGCCGCGTGACTTAGGGTCAGCCCCATCGCTCCCTAAAGTGTTTCCGACTCATACTGTAACTACACCTGCTGCAGTGCTGTGGTAAAGACGCGACGGGCGGATTTGACGGTTACAATAAACGTTGGGGTGGGTGGCAATGTTTTAAGAGCGGCACTCGATTTCCCGAGGGTCCTCTCGTCCGCGGGTGGTCAACGTGTCACTCTTCCCTGATTTGAGTCAGTAGGTCGAGCCCATTCGGGCACCTAGGCTTTTTCTCGGACGTACAATCACATCACGGCTAGATAGGTTAGGGTCTTTTTCAGCTAAGGTCTAATGGCAAGCAGGCACATGCAGACAGAGGTCCCCAGATTGAAGACTTCTTGTGACTGCAAGCCATTATCTAGACTAAAACCTTACCACAGGGACCGGGGTATGAATACAGCCCGGGTCATTTCCTGCCTGTCCCCCCCACCCCCCTCCTCCCTTACATTTCCTGTCACTCATCACAATCACTGTCCAAAATAAAAACGCTCCAAAAAACATATACCCCCCCCCAAAAAAAATGATTCAGAATGATCCGGAAGTTGAAGAGGGGTTAAGTACCATCCTCGTCCGTGCGGCAGACGATGGGCTCGCTCTCAGGGCCGGGGCCGACGTCGGTGAAGGCCTCCACGGTGACCCGGTACTGGGTCCACTTCTCCAGCCTCTGCAGCGTCACATGGTTCTCTGACGGGGGCACAGCCGGCTCCCCCATGGGCTCCCCTCCGCTGGCCTCCGCCTGGCCCACCACCTGGTAGCCTACCGAGTACCCCGCCAGGGCGCCGTTCTGGCTCTCCACAGGCGGGGGGCGCCAACTTACCAGCAGGGTGGTGGAGCTGGAGCTGCTGCACTTAATGTCTTGAGGGGGGGCGGAGGGCTCTGGTCAGGGGGGAGGAGGGGGTGGGTGGGGTGGGGGGGGGTAGGGAGGAGGAGGATGGGAGGGAAGGAAGGGAGGAAGGGGGAAGAAGGGGGGTTGAAAAACAAAAAACAAAAAGATGGGAAGAGATAAAATGAAGAAAGGAACTCAACCCAACTCAGAGGAGTTGAAAGGAAACTCAAAAGGAAAAGGCAAAATCACACCAAAATTAAAAGACCCGTCAGGCAAACTTAAAAGGGGTAAAAGACGACACCGAGGTCCATAATAATGAAGCAAAATGGACGCGTGAGACTACTAAACGGCTACATTTGAAAGCCAACGACTTGCCTCGCAGGGCTCCTTCTCCAGTGACAGTGGTCCTGTTACACCACATGGTCTGTCTGGGTCAGTTGTCAGGCCTTTTGTGAGATACCACAAGTCCTATCTGGTTTGAACCTGCTCAGGCCTGTACTCTCTCTCAGCACACTCTCACTATCGATTAAAGGATGACAGAGTCAGGACCCATTTCTTTCACCCAGTCGGCTCTCCCGTCTAAGACAGGTGCTCTATTTCTCCGTGTCGGGGCTGAGCAAAGTAGCAGAGTGGGTCTTTACAATTTCCAATTGTATAAAAAGCCATTTTACACACTGGCTGGGTTTTTGTCATCGAGTGCTCTTCCAAAACATATTGAAAACTACACATCTGTGAACTTCTAAATCAAAATAAAAGCCTCTTTTTTAATCTGCACAGAGCTTTCACGCCCGGGGCTTGTGGAGTGAGTGTGCGAGGAGTGATAAAACGTTTCACCCCCCCCCTCAGCCGTATTTGGGTATTTTACGGATAAAAGGACACATGACTTTTTCTATTCAACTGGAAGTTCCCTGCCAATACTCCTTTATGCAAGTTAAGTCCCTCCGTCTTTTGACACGCCCCATTCATTATGACATTATTATATATTTCGATAATAGTGCTGAAGTAAAGTAAAGCGAAAATAAATCATGGTGCAAAGCATTCCACAGAGAAACCCAGGGAACAACATGGAAATTAGGCCCACAGGAACAAACAAAATACAATGCGTTTCATTCCAAAACAAAAGCTGAAGAACAAAACATAAATTGAACCAGGGTAGTGGGAAATGATTTTTTGGGGGGGGTAAAGCTGAGTGATTCGAAAGAAAGAAAACATCAGGGTCTCAAAAAAACACAGGAAAAATAGGCGATTAAGCGTAAACGAAAAATAAGACCATTAAAACGTAGAAAAAGCCACAAAAACTAAAACAAAAAAAACGACGACAACAACAGTACCGTCTGCATGATACGTACCTGGCTTCCACAAATACTAACTTTTTAAGACTTTCTTACCACCAGCACCTAACTGCAGAGCTTTGCTTGCTCTGAGTCAGTGAGCTTCAACACTTTCCCTCCAAAACACTGATGCTTTGTGCATTTGTTGATGCGTTTTCAAATGTGCCCATTGAGATTGCCTCATCGGGTCGCTAGGAGGGAGAGAGTTGGCTCAATGCTGTAGCCAGGACTGTAATATCATCTTTAAACATTGGCCAAAGGGTCCACAAAACTGAGAGAAGGAGGATAT
The DNA here is from genome assembly GCA_903064625.1 of Mallotus villosus. NCBI lineage: Eukaryota > Metazoa > Chordata > Actinopteri > Osmeriformes > Salangidae > Mallotus > Mallotus villosus. The sequence goes on from CAEFZP010005732.1 coordinate 110,719, forward strand.
CGGGGACCCCTACACCCAAAAGTTTACTTCACAAGCTATTAGGTCTTTTACCAAAAGCTGTTCTTCTGAGAATCCCATTTCATGGCTTCATACCTACTGCACTGTATGTGTCAGGTTGTCTTTGTAGTGACAAGTCCTAAGCACTAAAAGAGTAAAAGCAACAATACAAAACTTGTACTCTTTAACTCTTAAAAAATAAAAATAAAGTGTCAACAGACACAGAGTCTGACTGTTTGGGCACAAATAGGAGAAGACCACAGCCACAGTTCACAGCCTTCCCTGTGTCCAATGGGCTTATTTACTTACGGTCTTACCGGATTTGCGCCTTTCAGCTTCTTTCCTCCACTCATATTGTATTTGCAAACTCCCTGCGTCAAGAGTGATAGCTCAGATCTTCAGTGGCAAAATGCGAATGGAATCTGACAGGGGCCGGGCAATCGCACCAGACAGACCTCCCCACACCAGATAAGATTCAGCGTAGGCCGGGGCACGGCTTTGGTAAGCTTGATACCCTCCAAACTCCAATGCTAGGATTATGGACGCTGGAACTGTAGCGGTAACAAAAGAGGGAAACTCGAGTGCTGCCTCAGTTAAAAGAGGGACTTTTGAAGTCACTCAGAAAGCATCGCCTGAATGAAATTTGATCTGACAAATAATTAGTCATGTCTGAGGCGATTTCGACAGCTGATTTGAAGTCGGTTATTATGCGTACCCAAGCTACAACCTTTTCATCCACTACCCACCGATGGCTCTTTGCGTTTCACTATGGCCAGATCGACAGGCCCACTGTTGAGCTCCTAACAAGCCATTGTTCTGTTCCCGGAGTCGGTGTTTTGACATCGACGACCCCGGTTCTCAGCAACGACTCCATTCATTCCCGGGGAGCGTAATTACATGTGTGCGCAGTGTTTTATTTCCCCCCATCAATGTCAAATGTCGGCAACAGAATTTGTCATTATTAAGCATTAATCCGCCTTCATGCCAAATGGCTTTGCTGGTGCGAGTACAAATATTCCAATTCGTCTGAAAACCGCCAGCAATTACAGTAAGTGGGTGGCTAAACTGCTTGTTTTGCTAAATACGGGGGGATTTGGAATCTGCCACTTTAATTTGAGAGATAGCATTCGACTGGGCTCCTGGCAGCTCAAAGGTATAATCTAAATGTGTCACAAAGCCTGACAATCCAGCGGTCTGGCCTGTGGCTCATCGGCAAAGTGTGAAATGAATTCCGACGCTATGAAATGGGATTCTTATCTGACAGCCCCCGGGGCCTGCAACCCCTCCACGGACGTCCCCCCAGTAACAACACCCCCCTGGGCTCCTTCCTACCCCCATGACCCAGCCTCTCACCTGGGCAACAGTCAGGTGGGACGATGGGGGAGATCCAAGCTCTCTTTGTGTGGACCCTTTCCCTGGCCACGACTCAACGGTGTCTGCTAAACGTGTCTCGACCCTGGGCTGACTAGGGCGACGCGACGCACGGGGGCCTTGCTTCTGAATGGGGGCCCACTGCTGTCAGTACGTTCCAGAGATACTCGTAAGCTACCCAGTCTCTAGCCAAGAGAGCGAGGAATCTGCTTTCGAGCCAGCTGGTATGGCTGAGCAAGCTTGGGACGATCGATCGGAATTAGAGAGCACGTCGGCTCGGGTCGAAATGAGGAGTCAGAACCGAACTCCTTGGCTGTGGGTCTCTTACTGGTTCTTACTGGCAGTATGGTCCCCATGACAAGAGCCCCTGGTCGCGCCGCACTGCCTGAACACACTTTAAGACATTTCTCACAGAGATACTCGACAGAAAGAAAAGGAAACAGGAAGACCGTCTTTCGTTTCGCTACGTTCGTTGGCAAAGGGGGTCCAGTCCGTCGAGCGACGCGAGGGCTCCACCGCAGACGGGCTCGCGGTCTCTTTCGCGTATCCAGTTGTTGCGACGGCCCTGTTCCTAGCATATCATTAGCTCGCATGCGTCTGAGTGTGTGTGTGAGCAGCTGGCCAATTCCAGTCGCTGGTAAACAAGACTAGCTCATCTCATTATACGTTAGGATATGCTAAGTGTGTGTGCATATGGCGGGCAATCTCACGGCGCTCCAATGAGGTGTGCGTTTATAATGACAGTGTCTAGTGCCCCACCAAGGTAATTGGATTCTTAGCTGTGGGAAAGGGACGGATCTTCAAGGACCAGTGAACTAGGGCTGTGGTCGTACGTCTTCCGCACAAAGTACATTACTGGCGGTAGCTTCCAAGTAAGCCTGGGTTCAAGGATGGAACTGCATGCGTTGATTAGCTCTGCTTGGACAGACTGACCTATGATTCCCATGTCAGGAGGTGCATTACTGGCTCACTGAAATGCCTGGAATAGCTGCTATTCCATGTACAGTACACATGGTCAAACTACAGGCATGTTATATAAATGTTTAATCTCGACAGACTGTAGGAAATCGACTATTCTTTCCCTCCCCTGTGCTCCTCTGGGGATTCTCCGTAGGACGAAATGGAAGAGTGTAGATTGAGTCAAGTCGCGGCGAGGTTGTTGCTAGTGGCAACGACAGACTGGAGTCCCCCGTGCCAAGACAAACACTTACCTCCGAGGCATCCATTAGATCATGTAATCAAGTATTGTTTTGGTGTATGTTGTGCGGTTCGGTTTTGTTTGAGTCTGGAACCTTCCGGACTTCTCGACTATTTCTAGCGTCTGCCTGAGGTGGGGGCTTACGGTGGAACAGTCAACAGCAGCAGCCGTTGGCTAGGAAGCCAGGACACCTACTCAAAACCGTCTCAGAGGAACTCAGGAAGTTTAAATGAAGATGCCCTCACCTCCGGCAGACAGCTGAAATAAGCCTCAGGTCACACATGATCTCGACACTGTTTTGGTGCAGTGAATAAGGGGTTTTGCTAACTTATTGTGCTAGCTGCTGTGGTTTGGGGAACTGGGGCCAACCTTTCTCTTTATGTGATGTATATTTCTGAAAACCAGTAAGCGAACAGAAAAGGAATGTAACCGAAAAAGGAAAAAAAAATCCTCAACTTGAATCAACGAAAACAGGAGGAAGGAAACATAGTCAGGTGATGTCAAGCCATTCCAAGGAGAGCTTTTGTTCCAATTGAGTGGGAACAAGTGACAGAAAGGAGGGAGAGATACAGGAATGGAGGGATAGAGAAAGAGAGGAGGAGTGCATCCGATCCAAATTTTGCTTGCAGCTTACCGTTCCCGAAAAACAACGCAAGACAAGGGGGGTCAGGGATTCACACACATGGACAGGCGGAGATGTGCACACACACTCGGAGACGCAGAGACAAGATGGGGGAAGTCGAGTCATGCCTGGCGTGACCACAGACCGAGGATGCAGCGGTCGAATTTCAACAGCACCCCTTGTGGATGGGAGGGAGCGCGTCGCATGCAACTGGTGCCCCATCAGTGACGTTGCACTGTCTCGTGTAGCTCACAACCATCACTGACAAACGAAAAAAGGGTGAAGTGGTTATCCCAAAGCCCCACGTCCCAGAGCAGGGGATAAGGCCCAACAAGGCCCACTGGTAGAAACAGAAAATGTGTTAAAGAAAGTCTCCCCCTACTGCCATGGTTTTCCTACGGCCAAGGCGGCCACATTTCTCTTAATGTACATCCCGATAATCTGTCAAAGGACAACAGCGTGATATGGACATTTCTCCCCCGGGTCAATACTGTAACTGCGTGATGGTTTATTAGCAACAATCTGTGTCAAATCACCCAATAGTTTACAGGAGAACGTGTATTCGTCAGCTAATTAATACATGAATGGAAGCTGTCATCATCAGCACATAACACTGATAAATCCAGAGAGATTAAGATATAAAGCCAGCAATCTTCCCATAGAACTCCAAAGCTTTGATGGGTTAGTATACCCCGAGGTGTAAATTGAATAACCTGACAGTTCAATAGTCTAGATCTAGTGTGGAATAATCAATTAGTCAAGACTTCAGAATACACTCTTTTCTCCACTAACTGTAGCATGATGTCACCGGCGTGGAACTATTTATAGATGGGAGAGTTTGAATAATTTAGATGTGTCCCTGGCATCTTTGGAAAAATACACAGTCCCCCTCAGTGTTGATCTGCCGGAATGAATCTGAAGAGCAGTTTTTGGAGGACAATCGAGTTGATTGATGATTGGAGGGTTTGGCTGTCTGTCCTCTGACTCGTACGCCCGCCCTGATACTATTTCGACGAAGTTCTTAAGGAACTTCACGACGTTCCGCGGAAAACCGTGGCAGTCGCTGAGGAGATGAATGACATTTTTTGTGTCTCAGTCACGTGGAAGAAGGTGCACTTGCTGTAGACAAAAGGAAATCAAATATGAACAAAAGTGAGAGAGAGAGAAACGAAAGAAACAGCTGTGCTTGTCTGTCCGTTACAGGACTGGCTTGTTTGACAGTGTATAAGCTTTGTCATACAGTGTGCGGTTAGCAAAGAGAAATGAAAAAGGTAAGAGATCAGTTAAAAAACCACATCCAACTAACAATACTCAGAGCCCTTTGAACCTTGAACTGAATCCCTATTCTCTAGACTCTTCAAACAGCGCATCAAGTGAATGTCACAGTTCACGAAACAAACATCCAACAATAAATTGTTTCCACCTCGAGGTCTTCGGGAAAAAAATATACATTAATCACCTACAAAACGGAGGTCACATTTTCAAGAGTGGAAGGATTAATTAGAATTGAACCCATCGAACGAATCGGCGTTTAAACCCCGAGCATATCCCAAGAAAACACATTCACAGTTCAAAAAGGATAATAACACCGACATTGAGGCAAGAACGGAATAACCTTTCTTCAAGTCCGCGAAGATGGCCGGGAGCCAGACAGACAGAAAGTTCACGTCCTCAAAAAACATCTGCTCTGGGCAAAGGTTCACAGAATGCACGGACATATTGTTGACTCATGTAGAATCCCCACATGCCCGCCCGCCCACATCGGAAACAGAGCAGAGGAGAGAAGAAAAAGGCTACATACTGGCTTGCAGGGTCTTCTGATTTATATCGTTGGTAAAGGCCCCGACGCCTTTGCTGGAAATGGCGGCCAGAGAGAAGTAGTAGTCTGTGTTGGCGCGGAGACCTTCCACCACGTAGGCCGAAGACGGCCCGAACATTTTGGTGACCTGAAAGGCGACGGGGAAGCAAAGACGTGAAGCCAGGATCTATTTATCCCAAAGAGGGGGAAGTTTTAAAACGCCGAGATCTCACCTGAATTCCGAAACTGCCCTCTTTGTAGTGGAGCTCGTAGTTGATGATGCCCTCCTTCTCGTGGGCGAGTTCCCAGGTCAGCTCGATGCTTGTGTCGGACACGGCGCCGACCATGAACTTGTTGGGCTGTCCTGGGACTACGCAACACATTCCAAAACACAAACACAATCAGTAACCAACACAGTCAGCGTGGAAGACACACACGAGGGAAGTTCCCCGCCCCCAAACTGTACAATCGAGCATCGACTCCGATCATGCGTCCGGAGGGAACTCAAAAGCGGATTTTTTCTAGAGGGGGAGAGAACCGGAACCCTGGATCCTGACCTCCGATCAGCACTTTGACATGGATGGGGTCCGAGAAGGGTCCGTCGCCCACCGACGTAAAGGCCAGCACTTTGATGGTGTACGTCTCCGACGCCACCAGGCTCTGGATGGTGGTGAGGATGCTGTCCTGGACGTTGTGGATCTGCCACAGGCTCATCGGCTGGGCGTCGTCCATGGTGTAGTACACCCTGTACCCTTTGATCTGGCCGTTGGGCTCCTCGGGCTCGTCCCATCGCACCATCATGGTGTTCGGGGATATGATCCGGGCCTGGATGTTTCGGGGGGGGCTTGCCGGCGCTTGTTCCCCCGTCCGGGTCTCCACCGGCTCGCTGGGGGGTCCCTGGCCGATGGTGTTGAACGCCGAGACGCGGATCTCGTACTCGGTGTTGGGGTAGAGGCCCCCGATGCTGTAGCGCGTGGTCGTGATGCTGTCCATGGTCTCGAACTTGCTGTCGGAGGTCTTGGCGCGGTACTGGATGATGTAGTGGCTGACCGGGTCGGGGTTGCCTGAGTCCCAGGTGATGGTGACGCTGGTGGCCGTGGTCTCCGTGACCATGGGAGTGCCCGGGGGCTTCGGCAGGGCTGTGAGGAGTCAGGGGAAAGGGAGAGGGAGGTTGGTCGGGAAGGGACAAATTAACAGCCCGACAACTTTTTATGGCTTGGTTTGATGTAATGACAAAGCAGTCTACAGAGGAGAAAATTAAGTCACATTGAAGCTAACGAAGCTAACAAGGCTAACAGTCGATACTAGCGTTGACGGTAGGACGACCCTCCGACCCGTTCTTACACTTGACGGTGATCTGCGCCACGGCCTCGATGATGCCCAGGCTGCTCATGGCCACGCAGGTGTAGTTGGCCGACTCGCGCACGCTGTTCAGTTCCAGAACGTTCCTCCCCACCGGCATCTCGTCTTCGGGCGTCAGGTCCTCCGAGTTGAGCATCCATTTGACGTAGGGCATGGGCGACCCCACGGCGACGCAGGTTATGTTCACGCTGCCGCCGGGCATGATCTCGTGACTCGTCGGCGGGATGGAGAAGCGGGGGGGCACGCGCCGAACTGGGAGGGGGGAGGGTGTGAGGGAAGGATGAGGGGAGAGGAGGGGATTCAAAAAAAGAGAAAGAGAGAGGTAACAAGACAGGCCGATGAAAATGGACCCTTTTCAACGGCATTCTTACGATCTACAAAGAGGACCCACACGGGGCAACTGAGGATCGAAACTCAACAAAATATCCTCTGTCGTTGTTTTTACACAAAATGTAAAGAAGACAAATAATGAGAAGGAACTAAACTAACGGTACTGCTTCAACAACAATAAAGATTGACATTAAAGCAATGATTCATAGCAACAAGGTTCCATTGACCAAAATTTGACCCATCACAGCACAAATAAAGACACGAAAATCTATTAGAAGTTTCTCATCTCCGGAACTGGACTTTTGCAGAATGCTCGACGGATCTGTCACAGCCTGTGGGGCGTGTGAGAGTACGACAGAGGCCATGTGATCGTGTCGTCACGTAAAGCCACACGGAACAAGGGACCTCGCTGTCCTCTCGACCACTCACTCCATGGCTGGCTATTAAAGGGTTGACCCATGGCATGGCAAGTATAGGGAACTCGGCCCGTCTTAATGTCGGGGGTCAGGTGGCTGAGCGGTTAGGGAATCGAGCTGTTAATCAGAATGTTGCTAGTTCGATTCCCGGCCGGTAAAAGGACGTTGTGTCCTTGGGCAAGGCACTTCACGCTACTTGCCTCGGGGAATGTCCCTGTACTCACTGTAAGTCGCTCTGGATAACAGCCTTCTGCTAAATGACTACATGTAAATGTAATGTTACTCTCTGGTCTCCCATAATGAGCTATGGTTATATATTCAGGGACACCTCGTGCATCCTGAATACGAAACATAACAGTTCTTAACAGCTATGGCTAAAGATGAGAAACTTTAATCAGATTTTTGTGGTTTAGGGTAGATCCACTGGACAAAGCTTTTTTAAAGATCTGACAAGGTTCCATTGATAGATGCAGCTATCAGTTTCACAGACAGCATGCATAAAGAGACCGAAGTAAATCAAGGAGTAAATGATAACAAAACCAGATATAAAATTGAGATAAAAATGCATAGAGGAGTAGAAGAGTAGTAGGGTCGCTAGCATGCCCAGACAAAGACGATTGGAGAGGAAAAGAGAAATATAAGATATAGGGGGTGGAGCACTGGAGGAATAGAGAGATACAGAGAAAGGGAGGGGAGGGTGGGAGGAGGGAGGGGGGGGTAACCCACTTCAATGCTCTGTAAGCTTTTTTTTTGTCCTCCAGCCAATGTGACCAAATGTGACAGCGACACATTGTCACATCGCTGTCCTGGCTGGGGCAACACACAATAAGTATAGAGCTAACAGGTAGAGTGTGTCTAGAGGAGAACATAGAGAGGTAGCAGTAGTAGTCGTAGCCAGAGTAACTATCACAGGTAGGAAAATAAGTTGAGAAACAGAGTCAGACCGACAGTAGGTAGAGAGGTGAAAAGAGGCAACATGAAAGGTTAGGATAGAGGAGGCACAGGAGTTTGAATGGAAGAGAGAGTTGATGTCGAGGATGTGGATATAGCGTGTGTGTGTGCGTGTGTGTGTGGGAAGGAACGTTTGTATATGTGTCTGGGTGTGTGTGTGTGTGTGTGTGCGAAAGATAAGACTGAAAGCGGGCGGCCGCAGTCTGTTGTGTTCATGGAGGTCATGCAAAATAGATCAAGAACGAGAGAAGGAGAGGAGGGCAGAGAAGTCAAAAATGATGAACGAAACGTAAGGGCTGACTTAGAGACAGACAGACAGACAGACAGAGTCTGACAGACAGACAGGCAGACAGACTGGGAGCACAGAGACAAAGGACCTGAGGCACGGGACACGAGGCAGGAGGACAGAGCAGGCCCAAGCATCAAGACAGCAGACTGACTGAAGGGACAGACAGACAGACAGAGACAGACGAACAGACAGACGAACAGACAGACACGGATGGGGCACGAGAACGCACTGTACGCAGGGGGAGGGGGGAGGGGGGGAAGGGGGGAGGAGGGCGGAGGTGGGATAGAGTAAGGAGACTGTGATTCTGACCGAAAACTCAATAAAAACTTGGCTCAAAGTGGGTTTTTTTTCCGTAGGTCTCGCACACCGGGGCTTCGAACTAAGAACTAAACCCCTCCACCCCTAACTTTTTTCTGGACAAAAGCGGGGTGGGGGGTGGGGGTGCATTCAAGAGGGGGGATTGGGGGCTGGATGCAGTGGAAACAACATTCCAAAACAATCTCCGTCAATTCAAATGGGATTCATTCGCTCGCTGTGCGGGGATAACCTTGACCAGTTTTCTACCCGGAAGATATTCATAAACAAATATGCCTTCCACTTCCACAAGATATCCAAGAGATGATAACCTCCACCACTGTGTGGACTTAAGCAACCGTTGCACATCCAACGGAATTGGGTTGATCACACGACCGATGTTTTTGGCCGTCGGTGTAAAACATGGCTTCGGAACATGGCTCGTTTTGACTGTGACCTTCTAGGGTCATCCTACCATCTAAAACATTAGTGCTCTTCTAACATAGAGAACATTTTTGAAAGTCCTATAACTCACAGGTAATGTCCGTTACTGTTACTAACTCTGTATGTAGCGACCTGTCCTTCAAGTGGTTTATACTAATGTCACATTCCATGTTGGCTAATGGTCTGTTCCTTATATAGGAGCATTACCAAGGCAGTTTTGACACTAAAGCTATGTACACTGCAGTCTGAAAAAGAGGAAAATAACCTGAATCTCTAAGGCATAGATGAAAAAAAAACTTGGCACATTGGCTCCTATTCGTCGAAAATAAAAGCAGGTGGCATTTTCACAGGGGCTTTATAAGTATAGCTACCATTACAATTACACCCAATCACAATTGACTATCCAATTATGAAAAACGGATTTAAGGTTTAACCACATCTGCACTCGTGAGTGAAGCAGTGCTCGGTCTGGATCTTTCGTCCTTTTATGTCTGGCATCATAGCACTCGTGTGTCGAGCCATTTTTTTTAGCTTTGCAAAATATAAACATGTTTTTTTGTCATACTTGGGTTAAGAGACGATTATTCAATTACAATCGCTCCTCTGTAAAGTGCCGACTGAATAACAAAGGGGAAAAGGCGGCCCATTCTTCGCACAGACATGCATGGGTGTGACAGACGCATGTGACATATAGTCAGGCACGCCTCCATCATCTCAGGTCCCGCAACGAGAACCAAACCCAGTGCCAACATGTCACCCCGATCCATCCCAGCATGCCTTTCATTGCCATTCTAGCATTTCTAGGTCACACACTCAAAAAAATTAAAATTCAACTTCAAAAAGCACAATTGTGTCCTGACAGCAGAGGCAGGTAGCTCTGCTCGTCGAGGGAGTGGGTTTTTAAGGGGACGACTAAACAGTAACCTGTAAATAAAAGCCCTTTTCCTTGGAAAAGATGCTCACTTTGGAAGCAAATCCAAACATGGTGGTCGAGTGAACGAGGAAAGTTTCACCTTTCACCTTCCGACAACTCTACTCTATCTCTAAGCCATTATTGCTATATTTTTTATTTTGGGATCCAATGGTTTCCACGGATTATTCATCTTAAAACAAACACGTATTAATGGACTTAGAACTCCAGACACTACTCACTGGCTTCTTCTGTCTCCAGCGGTTCATTTTGAGCACAACATCATTAGTTCAAGGTTAGCCAGCACGCCAAGTAGAGAAATCCTAAGACGTATGCTACGGACTGTCGACATTTGTATCCAGTGTCGATGATTCATCCGAGCCCCACATGACGCGGAGACGTAGCGAGGTGTGAGATGAGCAAAGGGGCGGAGCCGAGAGCTCGGCTTCATCACGCTCCTCGCGACCTCAGCGAGCCGAAACGGGCGTTTGATGAGGCGCGCGGCTCCTCCTCTGAGACCCTTTTCGAAACGCAAACCCAGCCCGAGCACAAATGAATCCCAGTTGCATGGACACGCTCCTCGTTCCCAAAGACCAGGAGCCCCAGACCGACCCCCACGTATTAAGCACAGGAGTGCGGGGGGGAACTAGACTCGTTTGGACTGGTCGCGAAGCCAAAATCCCGTTCCGAGCCCCGATGTGGAGAGAGAGAGACAACTTGACAGTGGCCGAGGCGAGAAGCCGCCGAGAGAAAGGACGCCGGAGCGCGGCGCTAGCCTAATGTCGCGGAGGGCGGACTGTGCCCAGAAACCAGAGGTCGGAGAAAGGCGGGAAACATTATCGGCCATTTTGGTGAGGCGGTTCGTCCCTGCCCCAAAATGAAGGGGGAAGCCAAAATAATGTGCAGCCTTTAGGTTCACCTTGAAGCTGAGATTACACCCTGTTGCCGCCTGAGGACACAGGCACGCCAGCGAGATCCTTTAGTTACACTCACGGAATGAGGCCCTGGGCATTTACATACAAACCACAGGTGTCGGCCGTATTAACGCACCCGGACTGCCATGATGCAAAACAGACTCTATGGGTGGCTCATCAAAATGGAAATTATTACTTAAAGGAAAGTGACAGGAATCCTGGCGGGGTCTCTAATAACAGCAAACCGTTGATTCCAGGGGATTCGGGGGAGAGAGTATCACGTCTTTAGTTCTACATCTTAAAGACAAGCGAGCCAAATAGTATTCGTGGTGTTTTCGTTCCCCGCCCGGTCAGTTTTGGCACTGAATACAATCAGTCAGATTTGTAGAGGTCGTATGTTTTGCGCCAGATTCAATCCAGATGTGAATTTTGATAGGGCGACACTACAGGGATTCGGGGATCGGGACTCCTTCAAACAAACATTGGATAGAAAAATGGATGTATTCCACTTTGGCCAGTGAGAAAAATAAGGTGTAATCTAGCTTTCTTTCCCAATGTGACACACAAATGCAGAGCAGGACATGCGAGCACGTTCACAACCAGGCCGACATTTCGTGCAGAGGAAGACAAACATTCACGTTCACATGCACTTTTCACACAGCACAGTCTTCCTGTATCATTGACAAAAGGAGATGGTTCTATTTGTTTTTCGGCGAAACTACACACCGGTTACATTGATTTAGATGGACACGCGTGTCCTGTAGGTCAGATATATAAAACTGAAATTACACCCAATCGGTTGTATTATTCGTTGTCATTCGGGCTCACTTCAATTTCCTTCAGTGGGATCATGCCATGGATTGAGACATCTATTGTTAAGCAACAATGAGAAGACATCGACCCTGCGGTATTCAAGAGGTCTGTTGTTACAATTGCTAATAGAGTTTCTTTTTATCTCTAATTGGTGCTAGGTACTGAGGGACCAGCCGACCCTTTCATTTGTGTCTGCGATGAGTGAGGCCTACAAAAAAAAGGGATGATTATATAAACGACGTCTAATGAACCGTCTTCACAAAGCAGCAAGAAGGGAGACATTCTGTGGAGGATAAGGAAACAGGGGCTTTGGTTTTGTGAAAAGAGAGACTGCGAAGAGAGGGAGACCAACGGCGGCCGCATATGTTCGCAGTACCAACTCTCCTATTCGGTTTCATGAAGAACTGAGCGAGCTGTTCCAATAAAGCTCAGCAGAGGCCAAGAAAGAAAGAAAAAGATGTGTGGGCGCATGCAACAAACTTACGAGCTCGTAAACTCCCTTGAATGTGCTCCAAGACAGCCGAGGAGATGTGTTTAATTATTGACGCTCTCCTTCTGCATTTGGCGGAGGGGAACAGGCAGAAGGGGTGACCCTGTGTCTCTTACAGGCGGCCATCTTGCGCCGCCCACATGGGCGCGTACCCCGGGGAGAGAGAGCCACTACCTACAGCGTGCGTCAATTATTAAGGCCTCTTTTTTGTTGCAGTCGGGTTACTGTGTTTCCTTTAATACTTAACATGCTTCCGTGGCGCTAGAGGGACCTCCGAGGGATCGCGGTGCTCTCACTGAGCTGACGGAGCAACACACACACGTGGACGCACTCACACAGACACCCTCACTCGGGGGAGTCCGTATAGAAGTCTGCTATCTCTTCTGCCCGAATGAGTGATATGCCTGATCGAACAAACTTGTTGAACTCTAAGTCATTCTCTTGCCCGACCCCCCCCTTGCTCCCGACCAAAATCTATGTAATGTATTCAGAAGCGCTCCAGAGTGGTACAATTTACAGGCGAGTTTACCGCAGTCAGTGACATTAGATTTAATACAGGACGGGCTCGGATTCAGCTTAATATTTGCCTAGCGAGATCCAGCGCGCACCGCTCGTAAAATGTGAGCTGTAAAACATTTGGGAAGTTGATAGGGGAAGCTGGTTGCAGACACCCAATTTAGAACCAAATGAATGGTGGCTGCATCGGTCCGCAATTAATTTGGCATCCTCTGCTCTCTATTAGAAGGGGATTATAACAAACACACCCAAAGTCAAACTGGGGTGTGTTTGTTTCTGACCAATTTGAGTACCTTCATCACGCCCTCTGCATCAAATAGAAAATCAATTTCAACCCGAAATGGAATGAGTGAATTATAATTGTGAGTTTGCCTGAGGCTTTTCAACTGGTCTGGGACAAGCAGCTGTCAGTCAACAAAGGTTTCGTGTCTGGTTGACTTCCTTTCAAACATAATTGCCACCATAGCACCTCTGAAAATGTAATGTAGGACTCATTATTCTAGCGATTGATCCGTGTGTCTCTGGCAAAAAGGCCTTCAAATGTAACCGTGCAGAAACACCACTGAACCAGGTCGAGCCCAATCAGGTGTTTTTAGTTTTGAACACGATAACAGGAACACTGGCTGTATACACATATATGATTTCGTTTTGCATTCACACAGGGACTGATAAATTAGCAGTAATACTGAGAAGAAAAACAAATAAATGAACCACTACGAACAAACAGACGATGAAAGAAAAATTTCTAGAAGGTTTCAAAACCCAAAAGAAAACTACTCACAGCACAAAAACCACGACACAGGAGTACAAACTAATAAGAGAAGCTAACAAAAGTTTCTATCAGGTAAAAAACTGGTGGGATAACAGAAGGAAGAGAATCAAACCAAAACACACACACGAGAAATGCAGAAGGAAACGACAACAGCCAAAGAAGTTTTGTTCAGGCATGCGAGCATAGTTACATTCTCCCATCATGCATCAGGCCTTGATATTTCAAAAGTGCGAGGTTTCCATGACAACATGTGCAAGAAAGCGTTCAGTGCAGCAGCAATACCAAAGGATGCATACGAGAAAAGGCCCCACAATGCAAACTGAAAAGAAACAAAACCCGAGCTAATCGGGCTTGCTTTCATCATTTCTTCTTTTGAATCAAAATAAAATTGTCCTTCATAATTATTTAGCAGTTTGGATTATTCGTTCAGGATTTCTTCAAATTAGTCATGAAGCGAACTTTGCAATAGGTAAGTATATCTAGAATTTTCAACATGTTGTTTTTTTGTTGTAAATGTGGGTAAAAAAAGTAAAAAAGAAAAAACACACCAACCTTCTCGAAGCTCTGAGGGATGTAAAGGGGTTGATGCAGAACACAATGACATGAGGAGAAGAGAAAAATAGGGGAAACACAGAGAGAGTAAAAAAGGCCACCTCAAGGTGTTTAGCTGCAGCTACATTTCTCTTTTTTTTCATTTTTCTTCTGCTCTCTTGCCTCTGCTATCAGTGACATCCGTCTTTAAGAATATTGCCTGCCCGCCCACCCCCCCCTCCCCCCCTTAATATAAACTGTGACCCAGAACATTCAGATTCACCCCAGTGGCTGAGCTGTTGCTTGTTAGAAAATGTGGGCCGCCACTGGAGACAAATCAAGCGTATCATCATTATCAAAATTCACAAGCTCCACCCAGAGAGATCCCATGGTGGCCGAATTTGCTTTCGTTCAAGAAGGAAACAAATTAAAGAGAACATAAAGAAAACTAATGATAGGTATAAAGGAAAAAAAGAAAACAATCAAAAGACACAGTTTGAGCTGAAATTAGCAGCTACCGTTCAAGGCTATCTTCAAGTTGATCGTCGTGAACTAGAATGATGATGACTTTCGTCTATTCACTTCAAGTCATGTTCGGGCGAACGGCACACTAACCAAATTGTACTCGACCCTTTTTGATACATATGGTGTACAGTAGCTGCTAATTTCAAGTGTAATTTGCTTTGTGAACGAAACATAGTCAACATCAAATATCATAATCGATTGACAAATTAAACCATAAAGAGACAATTAACACAATCAAGGCATAACATAATGTGCCGTTGAATATTCAGTAACTTGAGGTATTTTATCTTAAATATTTTATGTGATCATATACTCTATGTCTGGATGATTATGATTACATTTAACCCCTCAAATACATGCCTACTATGGGTATGATCTACAGCAACACAGGACAATGGCAGCAGTGGTATATTCTTGATTTACAGTGCCCAAGCACTACAAATACAGAGGTAGCATTCTGCTCCTCAAGCTGGTGTCTATGCTAACGCTGTAAAATTGGAATCTTTCACTTCACTAGCGAGCAACTTCTTCTTAGGGAATGGCTCTAACGATAATAATGAAAAGGCTTCTCCATGACCCATTTTATAATGTAAGGGCGTTCAATTATTTATCGGGAACAAAGTTATTTGGTACACAGCAGTGGGAACAAACTGAGCAGATAGGAGGCATCTTTTTGAATATGCACAGAATAAATAATACATGTCTAAAATGCATCTGCCTCGATTTATTAAAGTTCCCTCACTAGGGATACATTGTCATTTAGTGTTAGCAGTAAGGAGTAACATTCTTCTTCATTGCCTACTTCACTCAAATGAAATGTTCTGCCAGACTATTATTTATATGGTCACAATTTCAGAACTTACCACTGAAATGACTACACTAGAGGCTTTGAAGACATTTGTTAGAATGTCGAAACCATAGCTTTATGTTCCGCATTGACCAGGAAGAACACTACAACTGTTTCACCTTTTTTCTCTCCAATTGACCCTTTTTTCACAATCTGGAGAAAACGTAAGATATTTTGATTGGTTGGCACGAAACCTTGTCACTCAATCAAAATCAGACTTACCGTCCCATTCCCGTGCCTGAAAATCTAATCAAGAAACAATTCCTCAACAATTCATTTAGGGTTAAATAAGGATTATCTGCTAATCAAAGTGTTCGATTTATTGTATCGACTTTACCTTTGGAATGATTACAATAATGAACTACGGCCTAATATCTTAACTATCAAGGCAATGGCACAAGAAAGAAGTTAGTACTTTGTTGTGGGTGATTGGAGAGCATGGCGCTCAGAAATAGACGTAGAGGGATTCAAAGACACCAAGAAGAAGGTTAGTCGTTGGGCTGCAGGTTCACACTCTTCACCTTCATTGGATATTAAATACACATGAATGTGAAGACAACACTGGTATCAATGCCACAATAATTAAATACGTCGGGCCCTTTATCGTTAGTTTAGCAAAAGGTTCCTCATCGATCACCATTAGGATTAGAAGGCAGACATGGGTTAAGGTCGTTTTTTTCCTTTCTCGTTCGTACTTCAAAGCACCGGGGGCCGATATTTGATTAGAGAAGCGTCTGATTGGCTGCGATCCAAGCCTCGTTGCACCCTACCTCGCACGTAAAGGTTAGCGGGGGAGGAGTAGCGAACGCCTTCCACATTCGACGCCACGCACTCGTACTTCCCCTGGTCCGTCTCCTCGCTGTTCTCGATCTGCAGGGCGCCTGCGGAAGACAACCACAAACGACAAGAACGGAGAGAGAGAGAGAGACAATAGAGAAGAGAGACGAGAGAAAAGAGAGAGGTAAAGAGACAATAGAGGAGAGAGAGAAAAGAGAGAGGGAAAGAGGGGGCAGGGGGGAGGAGGAAGGGGGAAATGATTAGTGATTCCACAGTGACAGGATGACAGACAAAAACATTCTTGAATGGAGGAGTATCCTCGTGAGCTTTTCCGGGAGCGTTTAATTTCAAGCTTGTGACCTCCTCGACACTAATGCACACTGCTGTATGAAGCGCGGTCCAACTCCCCTGCTCCACTATGCATTGGAAGGGGGAAAAAAAGACTGAAAAAAGGCCTGAACTGAATACGTCAAGTTCCATCTTCTCCTGAACGTGGATCCTGTTCTGGAACATGTTCTTCTCCTCAAACACACATGAGTGCAAAACAATATGGACGCCATGGATACGATGTTTATGTGGGAAACCGACGCAATGTTGGTCGATGGATGGAGATTGACAGGTCGACCTTCGTCTTGCACCCCCCAAAGGAGTGTGTGTATGTATGTGTGTGTACGAGGGTGTGGGGCGATGGGAAACTGTAAGAACATTACCAGACATATGGTTCATCAGTTCATGTCTAAAAGAACAACACTGCTTAGGACAGCAATCTTGCCCACTGAGGTCCCGCAACATAAATAATGATGTTACATATTCTTAAATAATTGACGGCAAGATATTAACAAATTGTTCGAGGAAACGCACGCCTTGTACTTGGAACATTGATGTGCACGGTGGTGCATGAGAAGCTCTCTGGTGAAGTGCTATGAGACCTCTAGAATTCAAATTGGCCGAGAGGGGGGGGCGGAGCCATGTGGGCGGAGCCATGCTCATCTGAGAGGGGGCGGAGCCCCGCACACAAACGTAACAGGAGAGCCGAGAGGAAAGGCAGAGGTGAGAGAGCCCCGTGTCACATGACTTCCTGGTTACCGCGGGGCGACGGCTTCTCCCTGATGATGTCATCACGGCTCCTGCCTGGCTCGCGGCCCGCCGGCAGATTGCCCGTCCCGTGGTAAGCGGAGCACTCGGCGCTCGTTAACGGTCAGCCCCGGCTTATTAACATGCTTGTGCGCTTGCTCTGCTGTCACATAGACCCTCTGCCAACAAAAAGCCCAGCTGTACCGTATCACAGGGTTCACAGGCGAATGTCCAGAGGTCAACTGCATTGGTAAAGTCCCCTCAACTAGTCACTCAACTAGTCACTACTCAGCAGTGGTGAGTATCTCTCGCCCCAAAGTCGAGCTACGACACGGAGCAATGCGGTGAAACGGCCGTGTCAAATTCGAAAGAATTCCCCTATCGCGTTCATTTGTGGCGTTGCCCTACATGCCTCAGATCACCCGGGCCCCAATAGGACGCGCTGTCTGGCATGACAAACATCGACGTCTACCTGCAAACCACGGGAGGGGCATGGCTTTTTTTCTCCCCCGAATTTGGATTTGTTTGATGTGCGCCGGGCGCAGCAGGCTCCGGCACTTTGGCAGGTGGTCTGGAACTGGCCCAGAAGCCCGCTCGGTTTGACGGCAGCGAGGCAGATGTATAAAGAGCGTGTGAAGTCCGAATCTGGGCAGACACGTCCATAAAACTCGGCCCGGTGTCTCTCACTCTCTCGGTAGCGTATAGTCGCCCCCGATGAATTCTGGAAGCCACCATCGATTCAAGACAGGCACAGTCTTTTTTTTTATACCCCGTAAATTACACGGGGTGAATTAAACCCGGAACCGGGGGTTGAGAAACCCACCAAGAAAAATCGAGCTCAATCTCAAAGTCTGTATTCAGTTGGTGAAGTATGTGTACCTAGCATTACTGATGATGACATTTGAAGGTGATGCTTCATCAGTGCGCTCGAGAGGCTCTCTGTTTGATACACAAACAGCCGACTGGGGGGGAACAAACAAACAGTCGGAGCGAATGAATGACGAGCTCATTAGAAGTCAACCGGAGGACACTGTGAACGGTGCTACAGAGTCGAGGAGAAACTGTGAGTGAGGGTGTTTTATCTACTGAGGTAAGGCACCCACTCATTAGGCTGTCCCAGAAGATACGGATTCCCGACCGACTGCACCGTATATGTGCGGCCATTT
The DNA here is from genome assembly GCA_903064625.1 of Mallotus villosus. Lineage (NCBI taxonomy): Eukaryota > Metazoa > Chordata > Actinopteri > Osmeriformes > Salangidae > Mallotus > Mallotus villosus. The sequence continues at coordinate 129,126 of CAEFZP010005732.1, forward strand.
TGAAACTGAAGCTGCAAAAGAACATAGCGAGCTTCAAACGGGGAAGAGGAGGGAAATCACTATTTCATTACATTTTCACAAGTCTCCCTTTCCAATCTGTCTCCTTATTATATCCAAATCTCTTCCCGGAGTAGAGCTGAACATATCCGACCAGAGTAATTACTGCTTTTACATTCCATTGGTGTACTTTACGCCCATTCTCCACCTTTACTTTTTGTGGTGTAAATGAGATTGACTCGTGCCTCCGTGCAGACAATGGGACTGCGTTGTCGCACACAATGGATGTGATTCCTATTCAGATCCCGGTGCTTTCATTCATTCGCTAATGTGACTTCCTTCCCTTCCTAATTCCTCCGACTAATTCGGTCGATGCGACCGTACGGGTCGCGGTTGACCGAAGGTCTCCCAATTTGAGACAACAGATCCTAAAGCGCTTTTTAACATGCTGGCTTGAGAAAAAAAAAGAAAGATGCCTTTGAAGTTTTATCTCTTGCTCGCCCACCCTATCCCCCTCCCCTCCGAGTCCTCTGAACCAACTCTTGCTCTCTTTTCCCCTGGGTTTTTAATGACTATTTTCCATATGTTTTGCATAATTGCGCTCCTCTCACCCTGCCTTTGCCAGCGTGTGTGTATGGCCAATGGCGTTACTTAGCTGTTTTTGAACACGCGAGTGAAAGGACAAGAAGAGAAAAACAAACGCGCGCAAACTTTATCTGGCAAAAAGCATGTCGCCGTGCGAACAAAGCTCTCGCACGGCGACACAATGGGGTCTTAACAGATAAAGAAACCCTCCGTGTGTCTTTGAGATAAACAACAATTTACGGCGACGCTAGCGGAATGGCCGACGCGCGAGGTAGCAGAAGACAAGCTCGGCGGGCCTCGCTTCCTCTACCGCGGCGAGGTCTGATCGGAATCGACAATAGCAGTCCAATCCCGGACGCGAGGTGGACTCCGCTGAGCCACGGGCCGAGGCTGACGGGCTGTGCTTCCCAAGAATCCACCTGTGACCTTTGCTTTGTACATCTCTCGGTCAGAGATCAAAAAAGAAGCCTTGCGGCTGGTTATCCAAGAAAACCGCAAATAACCTATGAGATTTTATCCACAAGCCATGGACATGAGCCGTTGACATCGAGTAGAAAACCAATTAGGCTGCCTTAATATGGACGAATTGGCATCCACTCGGCCTTGCCGCCGTCACACCCCCTCGACGTCAGGGAAGGGGAAGGAGGAGATGCCGTCAAAGTCACCCATGACAGCTGCCCTGGTTAACAGCACAGTTAGGCTGTTCTGATTGAGAGTGTTGGAGGCACCCAGGTGTGATAATGAACGGCCTGCCCGGGCCTAAGTTGTACAAACACACGTCTGGCTATTACAGCAGGGGCGGTGACGCTGGAGAGTGGGAGAGAGAGAGAGAGAGAGAGAGGAGGGAGAGAGAGAAGAGAGAAAGAGAAAGAGAAAGAGAAAGATGGAGGGACAGAGAGTGAGTGAGAGAGAGAGGAAAGAAACAGAGATGTGGAAGAGTGAGAGGGAAAAAGAGAGAGAGTGAGAGAGAGCGAGGTAGGGAGAAAGAAAGATGACGGGAGGCAGCAAAGGGGGAAGGGGCCTGGAACAGATGATTAATTCTGGAAAGTGCCAGCGGCCACAGGCTGCCCACCCCACTGCTGCCTCGCGTGGGCTTGGCCATGTGTACCCCTCCAGTCCTATTTGGGTAATTCAATTAGCGTGCACTGGCAAGCCCTGATTGATTTGTTTAGGCGATCAACAAGATGGCTGGCCGAGGCCCTGGCTCTCTCGTTGCAGCGCCCGTCTAGGCCTGAAGGCGGAGCGGCGCGCCTCGCGTTCTCTTGAGCTCTCCATTTCCTCTGCTCCTCCTCCTTTTCACATCTCTCACTTCCTTCTTCTTCCTTCCTCCGCCGCTCGGTCTCTGCACCTTCACATTCGACGTGCACCGCGGCTCTCCTCACGCGCTTCTATTTATATCCAGCGCGGAAATGTACACGCACACGTGAAGCGAGCGCAAAGCGATCCTTCTCTGCCAAAATATAAAAAAGGGGGGAAAAAGGCAGAGCGGTCGGCTTTTAGAGCCGGCCGAGGGGACCAGGTGACAGCCGTGTCCTTATCCGGAGGTCCCTCTCTCTCCCTGTCACGATGCGGGCACGCTCCAGCACCACCCCAAGGTCATTAGACGCGGGCGTGCCAGCATGGGGCCCCAGACGCGAAGCCATTGTTGTCATCGTCCATCTGGCGGCTCGTAACGCTCTCATAAAAGCTGTAATGAAGCAGGTAGGGAGTCCACTCACTGCCTCTCCTCCAGGCCTCGTCTCGGGCAGTGTAGCATACCGGCTCGGTTCAAGCGAAAGTTTTTCTGGACTTTTTTTTAGGGGTGACGTTAGCTTGCTAAGCTAACCGATTCTGTGCCCATTGAGCGACTTTGACGGCAGGGTTATCGTTTTCGCCTGCTGTTTCTATCAGGAGGTGCTACGGCTAAGCTAGCGCTGCTGACGATTCAAGATTCCCCTTACATCTCCCAACAGGTGGTACAATCCCCCCACCTCATCTAAATTCCTATTCTTAGTATGAACCAGCTGCTTCCTTTTGATGCGCAACCCCACACCCACGAACCCCACCTGTGGGCCGGTAAATCACCAAGAGAGTGGGCACCCATGACCCGGAGTCGCTAACACTGTAAAGCGCTAGTGCCGGATTGGAAGTGTGTTTCCACACGCGCAGAGCTAGCGGGGGAGAAATCTCCTTTGTGGATGGCTAATCTCATTATGTAAATGCAGAGTTCATGAGTCTCACTCGCCTTTGTGTGCCGCTGTATGATTTATGGGGCGTTTGTGATTCAAATAGTACAGGGCCGGTTTCCCCCCCGGGGGCGTGAGCGAGGCTAGGGTGGTATGGTGGATGCTGGGTTGTGTTCTGAGGAATCACAACATTAGTGACGGGATCGGACAACGGTCGTGGGCGATGCCGTGTCCGGTGATGAATGGCATGGTGAAATAATGTTCACTCGTAAATATAATCACTGGTGATTCTTTGGAGAAAAATGAACGCGCTCGCGGTTGGACTGAAAAATGTGAAAAATGGAACAATCGCCTCGGATCTTTTACACACACGATGAAACGTTCACTGAGAAATGGGGTGTTCACCTACCTGCTCGACCTGTAACAGAAACCATGTTCAACAACAAACTACACAAGATAACACAAAAAACATCTTTCAAAACAGGTCAAGTATTGTTTTCGATTAAGTTTGTGTGGGCTTGAGGGATCAAAATGTGAAGTAGGGTACCAGTAATTGTAGGTCAACCATGACCGTGTTCTGTCCTTTTGTATGCTGATGATATCATCTTCTCTTGCTCCCTTATTCCCATCCAGCCATGACATCTTCTCGGAAGAACAGACTATTCTATGTTCAAGACAGGCAGCCACCAAGGCCATTTTCAACAAGGTTTGTTGCATATTTTAGTGACCCATTACATTTCTTTCTTAGAAGCCAGGCCTATTGCTTTGTTGTGGATGAAATCAAACTTAATTTATGCGAGTTCTTCCGACATTCCGCGAGCGTTTTCCCCTGCCTGGACTCATAAGAGACGGCAGCATGGGGGGACATTAACATACATAATGTGACCGTGGCTCGGCTCGCCACGCGACGCGACGCTCGCTAACAGCCAACAGCAGCGGCAAACGAGAGGATGTCATGGCTGAGGGAGTTCTGGGTAGGTGTGTCCGTGTGTTTGTTTGTGTGCTGGATGGTTGAGACGGCATTCATTAGCCTATTAAGATCAAACCCCCATCCTCCCTCTCCCTTCGTAACCAACTCAGCTCAGTCCACAATGATTTCCTTCTGGCACCGTCTTTCCAAACCATGAAATGTTAAGAGACGAAATCAAAGGAAGCCCTACCCTCATCCAGCCATTATTGCTCCCTTGCCCTCCCCGCACCTGCCAACCCACCCTGCTCTGTGATTTCCAACATCGAAGGGGAGAGGTGAACAGGACACAGACGACACACACACAAAGACACAGACGACACACACACGAAGACACAGACGACAATTGCACGCCAAGGATGGAGTGAAACATGGAGAAGGGAAAAGAACCCACACACAAAACAGACACATAAAAGGACAAGAGGGATGAACGTTAGCCGTCAACAGAAAAAATGCTGAGGTATTTTGGGAGCTCCGAGTTCAGTCCCTTTGGCGGTAGTACGGAGATGTAGCACAGTCTGTTAGGTCGGGTTAGGGTTTTGTTTTGTGGTAGTTATTGTCTTACCTCGGATCGGGGTACCCTCTGGAAAGAGACGAAGAAACAAGTTTAGTTCAGGATTAATGTTAGTATCTGAGGAGTTATTTGCTGGTGAACGGACTCATTTCTTAAGGCTGGTAATTGGGGCTTAATTAGCAAACTGTTCAAGAGGTCTTATCAATGGGGGACTTAATTCAAAGCACTTTATGGGCCTCCCACTGCTGGTCTCACAAAGGGGCAGGGACTCTGTATGGCAAACACGTCCTCTTGTACTCTCTCTTATCTATGCTCCTCCTCCCTATGCCAGACATATTAAAGGGGGGAACACAATGCTTCCTGGCTTTGGCTGAGGAGACTTTGGGTCTTGGCGTGTGGCGTTTTATCACCGCCACTATTCCAGCTGATAAGCGAAGCTAAAGAGGATTGGCCTTAAGTTGATGTGCTTGCTAAAAGTCACGTAAGCCTCTCTCCGGTCAATCGACCTTGGGAAGCTAAGCGTACGAGACCACTGGGGGGGGAGGTTGGGAAGACAGTTGGGCACAAGCCGCCTGGAATTTGGTCGGACGTATATAATGTTGTAACCCCCAGTAGGTCCCTATGGACAACCCGTCTTGCTCTACTTCGCAGTGAGTTCCCTTTGTCTTTAAAGTCTCCTTCTGTTCCTTTGTGTATCTCTCATTTCCCCCCCCACCACTCTCTCTCCCCCCTCTCTCCTCTCTCTCTCTCTCCTCTCTCTCCCTCTCTCCCTCTCTCCCTCTCTCCCTCTCTCCCTCTCTCGCCTCTCTCTCTCTCTCTCTCTCTCTCTCTCTCTCGGCCTCTCCCAGGATGACTCACAGCAGACATGACAGTGCCGTGCCATCCTCTAGCTCTAGAGAGTGCCACCAGCGTGGGTCCCAGCCCGGCAGAGGCGGCCTACTTAAGAGCGGACCCACGGGCAAACAACTCCGGGTCAAATGGTCTGTTGTGAATGACACTACAGCTCTTTATTACAGGGTGACTGCCCGCCAGAATAAAAGTCTTCTACCCTAGCAAATGTAAGATTCGAAAACAAGTCTCTGCTCACTTCCCGAGCAGACTCAAGAATTGATTTTGTTTCGTCTACTGTTCCTTTGTGTTCCCAGCAGTGGAGAGGTGATTTCTGACGCTCTGCATGATGCTTTGCCTGGTCCTTACGTTTCCTTGGCATATTTGAGCGTGAACGCCTATGCAAGTGTCCTTGTGTTTGGTAAGAAAACAATTTATAGCTTGTCTGCATATCAAAACCAATCGTTGGGACAATACCCCGGCATAATATCGTTTGAAATGTACGTTACAAATGTGTTTTTGCCCAAGTGTGTGATGAAGTACCATTACAGAAACTATTACAGAGAAACATATAATTTAACATTTAAATTGGGTGCTATCCACAAAGGCTGTGAAATGGTTTTCCTATTCTCATCTTTTTATAATACACCATGAAAATGTGTATTTTATACTAAAGGTGCTAAAATCCTTAAATGGGTACGGAGATTGGATTCATCCAAAAACCAGGCAAAGCATACCAAAGCTTGTTGTGTTTATAATTGTATATAATCCTTTGTTATTATTAATCTAATTATCAGAGATATATACGTAACAACACAGAAAGGAAGGGAAATTGGGACGGTTATATTGTTAGAGTTGAAGGGCAGCATTGGTTTATTTTCCTTCGTTGGAGTGTGGATTTTAGTTTGGGGTGGGTAAGGGGTTTCTAGTCAGGGTTAGGTGAGTCAGGTTAAGTTAGGTTAGGTTTAGTTTAAGGTTAGGGTTCGGGTTAAGGTTAGGTTAAGGTTAGCTTAAGGTTAATAAAGCAGGTCTGTAAAAGAAAAGATCATCTGTGGACCCTGAAAAAAAGCGAGGTGTCAAAGGGAAGTTAGGAAAAAGAGGAAGAATAAACAGGAAAAACAAAAAAGAAGTAAAGAAGACCAAAGCCATTGGTTCCAAAAAAGGAGAAATATCCACGATATTCAAGTTGGAAAAGAAGGGTGAAGGTAAGAACGGGAGAGGAATGAGAGGGAGAGGGAGGATTACAATGAGGGACAAGAGTATATCGCTGACTATCAGTCCATTTATTATGGCACAAACTGTAAAAAGTTCCCTGCTCTGAGATGAAGCCCCCCCTCCCATATTACAGCCTATCATTCGCCCTACAAATGATCCCCACGTTTCCTGTCATATAATAAAGGTGGGTCGTGGACATGGGCTGCTCAGAGGAGATCTAAATCTGTTGAGAGACATGTCCATCTGGGTAGAGGCTGTATGTGTGTCTGTGTGTGTGTCTCTGTGTGTGTGTGTGTGTGTGTGTGTGGAGGGACGGATGGTCGGCCTAGTGCCAGGGTCTGGAGCCCTCCGGATAGTTGGCTGACCTTCGAGTCTCCATGGAGACCTGGTCTGGTAGCCTGGCTTTATGGGGGTGCTTAAACACCTGGCCGGCACCACATCTGTACATCTGCCTGTCAGTCTGTTCCTGGTCCAGGGCACACTGCTCTGGCACCATAGGAAGTCAGGTGTGTGCGTGGGTGTGTTTGCACGATCGAAGGCTTTTGTATTGTGCAGGTCTGTTTTCCCAACGTGTGTGTGTGTGGACTGAAAGCCGACACACAAAGAGAAAGATCCATCCAACATCTTGGGGGAAAGCGAGCGGGTAATATGCCAAACCTTTGCATACAGAAAGACCTCATTCTTCCTGAATATGTACACCTCCCTCCCTCCTTTCTTTCTCGCTCTCCCTCTCTCTCTCATTCTCTTCTCCCACTAATCTGCAACACCTGACAAGGCCAGTGAGGGCCCCAGGTCTTGAGCCACGGGGACCTGAGAGAAATGTCAGGCTCCTTCCACACTTCTGGTGGACGCTCGCCTCGGGGGAGGTGACGCGTAAATATCACAGCCATGCCTGCACAGCATGAGCAGCAAGGACACCCAATCATCCATCCAGCGTTCCCCTCCACCCCCCAACACACCTCCTCCTGTGGCCAGGAGGCCAAAGCCAGATTTCTATTTGTTTTCGTTTGTTTTGCCTAGTTTGGAACTGACATTTCTGTCAAGTCAAACACACTTGAGTGGTGGAGCGAGGGGAAGTTGTGAGTAAACTCTTGACCCCCTCCCACCTGCTCACTCGCTAGTATTCCCTCGCACAGCCACGTTGGAGGACCCATCAATCCCAGAATCCCCTCTGTGCCTACATAGCCTGGAGCAAAAACAAGTGGCTGTAAACGACAAACCCGATCCCGCCCAGTCTTATTCAGGAAGTATAACCACCTTGATAACTTTTCCATCTTTCTGGGCTTTTGAAAGATGTTTTGTCTCCAAGGGCGCTTGCCGAGGGTGACAGACGTGGCGTATACACACCTGCTTACGTTCCCATACATCACTAGCTGGCCTGGCTTCGGAACCAAAACACAATTGAAAGCCTGAGCTTCAAACGCAACGCAGAGGCAACTGCAGAAACTCCCTCTGCTGAACCGAACAAAGACTGGATATCTACTCGCTCCCCTCTGGAGAAACACAATAAGAGAGCAGGTAGAAAGTATGTCTACCTTTTGAGCATTTCAAGGATGGTCTTTTTTTTTATTGGGAGGGGATAATAAAGATACCGTAGAGGTTCTGCGGCTCGTGCGTAACGATGACGTTTCGGACGCAGGCCTTTTCCCTCATCAACAGAAATTCCTTGTATCCTTGACGACAGTAAAGTGTATCAAGAATCTGGCCCCTATAGCAAACAACTACGAGGAGTACACCCAAGTACCCCATCAACTAAGAGACCCGTGTACCATAACAAAGATCTTTCCTTCCCTCTGCAGGCATCTAAAGTCTATGGATTTATCCGAGAGATGATTTCCTCTAAAGAGCGTGAGTGGGGGGGGCGTTTGAAAAATTCCGTGCGAGTGAAATGAACTTTGTGTCCAGAACTGGGGGAAAAGACAACGATTTGGCTGGCTGTGTGAGGCTGTGGGGGCGGTTCTGGACACGAGGATAACGTGTTCTTGAGAAAAGATTTGGCCAGATCGAGGTCGAGTTGGACACAGTGTGGGACTGCAGGTTCAGTGACAGTGTCCCTGCGATGGCCCCTCTGCGGGGATAGAACGCAGGGTCTTTCACCCACTGTCACTGCAACTTTTGGCTGAGGGGAACCCGTTTCTATGGAAATGTGCGTTACCGAGTGGTTATGAGAGCCTTAAGAGCCTCGGTGTGTGTGTGTGTATGCAACTGCATACACTGTGTGAACTGTGTGTGTGTGTGTGTGTAAGCGAGTGTGTGCTTTGTTTGTTTGGAAAAAGATAACATTTGTTTGTCCTTCCTCGTTTTACACAAGGCCCGCCGCTCCCCTATGTCTTCAGTTCAATAAATCCGTCCTAGATACATCAGCTCGAAATAATGAGTTCAAATGAAGCTTGGAAAATCTGCATCACTCTCCTGAACTGGTGTAACGTTTGTAGCTGAGGGAGGGAGGATACGATAGTTCAAATTAGTGGGAGGGAAGAGATCGGTAAAAAGATAGGGTTGGAAAAGAACGGATAGAGGGAGGGAGGGGGGGGGGTCGCATGCATTTTAAAAGGTAGTTAAAATGCCGTCTGCTTCAGGGGACAATGGGAAGCTTGTGGACAGGGTGAGAGACACTTACCAAAGGCTTCTGAAATTATAGAAGAACAGAAAAGAAACAGAAAAAGGAAAGGAGAAACAGAACAGTTCAATTGACGGCGTGGTGTAGAATCCTGGAGCCACAGCTTGGATGGGGCTCTTGTGAAGCGTTAAAATGGTAAATGATGTTACAGTTATGCACAGTCATCATCATCGTCAGACAATCAATCCATTAAAAGCAGCTGCTTTAAGTTGTCTTTTTGTAAGAAACGTCGAGGTCTGTCATGTTAAAATAGTTATCATTTGGGTTTTAAAACGTTTATATACAAATGTGAATAAACACACGATGAACACATTTGACAGATTCTTTCAATAATATTATTAATAATGAAATTATATTTTCAGTAAAAACAATGACCTCCCATTTAGGTTGCACTTGAAACCACTCCCTGCTGGTGTCAAGGCAGGCATCCCAAATGTATGTGCTAGTTATGTTGGAATTAGTCATTATTTGTTTACAGTAATAGTGAGAACTTTGTTGGGGGGGGGTCGTAGAAGGCCAAATGGAGGTGGTTGAAGCCTACACGATGTGAACTGTGACACATCAGGAGTTTCAACGAACGAGACGAGACAACACAGAAGAGGGTATAACAGAGCAACCCATGAAAAAGAAAACAGAAACTCGACTGACGCCATGAAGCAGAGACACTGTGAGACGGTCGGACAGGTGATACACAGAACAAGGGGAAGACGTTAACGATATCAGAGAGCTCTGCAGAAAAAAAACACAAAAACAAAACAGCTCCAATCTCACGCTTCTGTCCTACTCTTTCGACCTCACTTGACATTACCCAAGCCTGTTTTTTCAGCATCCTCTACATCAAACCCAATCACGTGACAGGAACTTATAACAAACAAATATTCTTTTGTCAACCCCAATTTGAAGTGTGCACGTCGGTCAACGGGGATCGTTAATCAGGCCCGATGAACCTGTACCGCTGTGTTCGTGGCACCAGGGGTTGCTGGTTGCGTGAGAAAAATCCGCCCAGGCTAAAGACATTAGCATGAGAGACTATAAGCTCTTCCTTCACACGAATCCCCCACGAGGGACTCGCCGCTCCTCACGCAGAAGTCAAAAGGGTTCGCTCGCAACTCTCTGGCTCTCCGAAGGCAACTCAAACCGTCGATGCATCCCAGAGGAAAGGCCTCCGCCCGCGAACTCCGAGAAGCTGCGCTCAAAGTTGGCCGACGTCACGTCAAAAATGAGCTGACGTTTTTTTTTCCGCTAACCTCATGTAGGCCCTTCTAGGTTTTCGGTCGGTTGCAGCTTATCTATGTCTCAAACTGCATGTACAAATGTCAACACATAGGATGTTTTAGTGCAGAACTAAGGCCCACATCTGGGTCAAGAACCCAATCAACACCGACTCTTTATTTAGTGGCGTCCACCCTGATTTACATTAGCGACAGCCAATCAAATAGGAGGCATTGGCTTTTTTTCTGATGGCGACAAATCATCGACCCAAAATATCTATCTCCTACTGCCCAGGGCCACCACTTAATTAGGTATATAATTAGATTTATCTTTACTAGGTCTCTAAAAAAAGTCGAATCAATGGGAACAAGACAACACATACTTATGGCTTGTAGTAGCCGGATATAGATCAAGCTGTTTTCTCTATCTGGTAACTTGTCTGTGATGCACTACCAAACAAAAACAACTCCAAATCAGTGTGTCAGCTGGTGCTTATCCATAGTAACATCTCAGTGCTAAGTTATATAGGGCTCAAATGTTTTAGAGCAAAGCTACCCGTCACATGTTGAGTCACTGCCTCCCATTGCAAAAGAGCCAGAGCATCTATGGAGGCAGTGCGGTGGCAACGTTAAGCAAAGCACATAGGGGGCGGATGAAAAACACGAGGCTCTTACCTGAGCGTAGCTGTTTGATTCGTCCATTACTTGCGTTGGGGTCTATGGGCAGGAAGTCCTTGAACCAGGTGATTTCTGGGTCGGGGTTGCCGCTGGCGGCACAGAGCATGGTGGCAGTTCTGGTGCGCTCCACCACTTTGAGCTGGGGGCCCATATCTATGTTGGGGAATCCCGCAGGAAGCAAGTCCTCTGTGGAGAGAAATAGAAAATTGGTAAGGTCCAAACAGTGTCAGTTTCATTCATTCATTCACTACTTGAGTCTGTTTGAGAGTCCCACATTCGCCCAATGTTTGGGCCCTCACTTTGATGTGCTTATATACTGTACACGATGCTGATAGAAAAAGTGTGGAATATTCCGGTTGATTTCAGTGAGTGTGATGTATAAAGTTAGAACAGCACTGCCCACAAGACAGCGCAAGTTCACAGTACAACTGCTCTAATAGAGTTCATCTCTATGGGTGGAAGAGACGCTCATGCAATCTTGTCAAATAAAAAGCCTCGCCTTTAATTAACTCATGATCTCAGGACTGATTCATCTTTAGAGAGTCAACTGGTTTAGCTAAACAGGCGGCAGGCAAGGGGGAGTGGTAATGAAGGTTTCACTGCGTATCATTGGAAAAACCTTATCTGAACTTAGGGCTTTAAATCTGCATCAGACAGACACAACTCTCGAACTGGGGATTATTCCGTGTGCAGAGACAGATTAGCCCAGTAAACCAATGGAACACATTGGGATCATCTTGATAAACCCATCAATTGTGCTGTGCTGAATCCCTAACGTTCTTAACCCGACTCGCACCATCCGTGTACAGACCATCGGGCGCAGAGGGGCCGGAAACTTAACCCGACGGGCGAACGCCAGGTAAATCCTGCTTCCATCTGCCTTCCGACTTTCCGATTCGAAACAGGTGCGGCGTAAGCCAGTCTGAGAATACACGCAGTGGCCCCCGCTAACAAATAGACACGCGCCGTTTGTGGAATCTCAAGTACCCGAGCGCCGTGTGGTTTTTAAACAAACATCGGCGTGTTCCTGAATCTCTTCTCCGGGACTCCAAAACACTTTGGGGCTAGTGATTAAAGCACGAGTGTGACACCTCGTTTATAAACTCGCGGTTATTTAATATGCGCACGCGGTGTTGTCGTTGGGGAAAACAAGCGCACGTCGCTTCAGCTAGCGTTAGCGACGGCGGCGTTAGCATGGCCGTCAGAACACTGTCGGCTCTTCCCGTCCGAGCTGGGGTGTTTTAAAACCCTGACCTCTACACAGACATGTCGAGCGCCGAGTCATCCGGTGGCACGCGGAGCCCGGGGCGAAGCCCGCACTGTAATATGCATCAGGCGCCTCGGGCCTCATCGCGAGGCAGAGCCCCGCTGAGGACGACAGGGCCAATGGCAACGACAGAGGTCACCGATCATCTCGAGGCGGCGGCCATTGACCTCGCGGTGACGTACGCGGTGCCTGGAGACGGCGCAGTTGAGGAAACAAGGCCCAGAAATTTCTGTGGAGTCACAGTAGAAAGCAAACCAAAAGCTAGGAGATTTGAAATGAGAATCCAACTGGAAGATGACAAAGGCGAGGCATGGAAAGAACCGGAGAGAGACAAGTACCCACAGAAAGACATTCCCGGAGACAAAGCCTGAACCTGCTTTGCTCTCTGGTATGGGGGCTGACACCAGCAGAGAGCGATTAATATTTCAAAGTGGAGTTCCAAATAGGAGAGACATTTGTGCTGTTTTAGGCTCCATACCGGATCCTCTTCATCGATAATTAACCAAGCTTATGTATAATCTCTTTGTACCCAAGTACCCTGAGGGTAAAAACTAGTTCAAGCTGGTAGACAGTAAACTTGAGCGCACACTTTATGATAGGGCAGTGCTGGCAGTTCTCCTTACCCTCTCTCCGTAACATAACGTTGAATATACAAGTCTCTCTACTCAAATACCCCTCGAGTCATATCTGGGTAGACCATGCTCATACCCCACACTTGTAGTCTGGCCCGTTCTCCAGACGCAATCCGATACGGCTGACATTCCGGACCCTTCCCGGGCTTCACATCGCGTTAAGTCAGCCTTGACGATACAGAAGCAAGGGAGTAGAACTCCTCTAACCCACATCCGGCGATGAAGCCGCAAACACACACACACTGAGTAATTGGATTTGAGGTTAATGAAACCGGGCAAGCGACGGAAGGAGATCCGTCGGAGGAGCCCGGAGAAGCCCGGGAGTGGCAGAAGGTGGGCGACGGCACGTCGGAGGACGAGTGTAGGGGCGGGGGGAATGGCGGAGCAATTACGCTGTCATTACTACTCCTTACCGCTGCTCCAATCTGAGACACCCCCCCTGCACCCCTCTGAAAACTGACACTGCGCTGTGTAAATACCCTCGCGGTTTAGCTTGCTCCAGACACCGGCGTTAGATCCAATCCGCCCCGGAGCTCAGAAGCGGTGGAAATAGAACCCCTCCAAATAAATACATCACAGTTAAGGGATATATCTTGTTTTTTTTCAGTTAAGGGTCAGACCACTTGAAATGGGTGGACAGGAAGGAAAATAAAATGTCAGACACTGGCAAGTGCTGATAGCGGTCAGGCTCTCCTGAGGGGGGGTCCCTGCGATGATATTTCCTTTATGACGCACGCTGGTGTTCGCCTCAAAGATAAGTCTTCCGCGCTAATTGAATCGGGCCCCCGTGCGGCCTCGTCGGTCAGCCGCCGTACCGTCGTTTCGCTCGCCCGAGGGCTGTTTCTCCCCCCCCCTTCCACTGACGCTTTCGAGCACTCGTCGCCACGTGAACGAGCCCAGTCATTCATGCCGAGGCAGGGGTTTTCACATGAGACGCAATTACAGCCGTTGCGATGCGATCCCGCGTCGCCTTACTCGCGTTTGGGGGATACGGCTAACGTGCCGCCATGCCAATAACTATTACAAACAAACCCCTAATTGGAGGGCTTTCAAAAGAAACCACCTCCTATAAATATCCACCCTGGCCGTTGCCAGCTCAGTTTGTTTGAACAAGAGGAGGGGAACGAGGGAGAGTAAAATGTTCCCAGCGTGCAAACCAGGTGTTGTACTCTTTTAGTTGCAGCCTTTTGTTCCCCTTTTGGAAACCATTCTCGACGCGTCCCCATCAATCATGGAACTGGTTTGTGCCACGCAATTATACGTTGGCGTGTGCCAAGGGGTGGCATCTGGACAGCTCCGTCTGACTAGGCCCTCACCGAGAGGTCGTTAAGCCATACTGACGTCCGCAGTTGTTATGGCGATCACCACTGAGGCCACAAATGTTGGCCAATCAATTGACAGCGGGCCCGGAGTCTATGTATCGTACGCACCCTCCAAGTGCTATTTTTCCCAATCCTTCAAACCTAATGTGTTTTCTCCTGTCATTGAAATAGAAAGGGCATTCATTATCTGTCATTTTCTTTAATTGTGCTACGCCATTTAATGTCATTACACAAGCGACAGGTGCAAAGCCTTTAATATGATTGGTTTGTTCAGATTGAAACAACTCTTTCATCTGCCGACTCATGCCTGCTGTCATCGTTCCTTTCACCTCGGTGAGCAACATCCCCCCCCTTAAAGTGTCCATCTCCTTTTGTTCTTCACCTGAAAGGACCCCCACTTTCCCACAATTCATCGCCAGCGGGTGAATCAGAGCATTGCGGTGCAAAGATCAATTCGATTGTCTGCTTTTTGAGCCGCGCGGCAGCCATCTTGGGTCGAGACTGTGCTGTACGGTGTCAACCACTCCGACGGGGTGGCTTCAAAGTCCCACTGGACTTGAGCCGGCAATTTACCAAGACGAGTGGGTGGGGGGGGGGAAAAACTGACTTTCTGGACACCCCGGGGCAACTGCGGCAAATGCAGGAGGAGGGTGTGTGCGGCCGGGGAGGTGGGGGCGAACTACCAGCCATCGCACTTATTACTCATATTATTATTTTCACTTACCGAAATGATTTAATTTCATCAGTGGCGTAATCAGGTTAACTGATTACCCCTCGCCACCGCCAGCGACGGGGCTTTAGAGAAGGCTGGGGCATCGCGGCAGGACATGAGAGAGAACAAGAGAGTCGGGGGGGAAGGGAGAGGGAGAGAGGGGAAAGTAGGAACGGGTGGGGGTGAGGGAAGAAGATCGTCATGTGCCCGCCCCGCCCTCCCGCACGCACACACACACACACGCAGGCCTTAATATAACCGTAGCCTTTGAATAAATAGACATTTAACTAATCCGCGAGGCCAGCTGTTTGGACTCTGGAGATGGTCAATTTCATTTGCGGTGCGATTCCCATGATCGACAGGTCGGAGGGGAGAGAGAGCGAGTGGGGGAGAGGGAGGGAGAGGGGGAAGGAGGGAGTAGAGAATAGGGATACTGTGAGGAAAGGGAGACAAAACAGCAAGAGGAATCAAGAGCGTGAAAGAGGGAGAGGGAGACAGTGGGCCTGTTGTGGGGCAGTGGAGGTGTCCTGGAGGTGGGAGTAGGGTACATGGGGGGAGAGAGAGAGAGAGAGAGAGAGAGAGAGAGAGAGAGAGAGAGAGAGAGAGAGAGAGAGAGACTGGGATAGAGGGGAGGGCGCAAGAAGAGAGAGAGAGAGGGGAGGGCAGCAGCAAAAGGAAAACTAATCACAGCCTTTTCAGCCGCGCTCCCCTTCGGACTTCAATCTCAGGTAGATAATGGGCATTATGCAGCGTGCACTCCACCTCTCCCCGCTCCGCTCGCTGCACTCTCACAGTCCGCACGCGGGAGAAGCGACCGGGTACCTATTGGTATTCTCCACGCCGTCCGATGGACCGAGGGCTGAATTTACATCCAAATGTGTAAGCGAGAGAGAGAGAGAGAGAGAGAGAGAGAGAGAGAGAGAGAGAGAGAAATTGTTTGGAGAGCTTCAGATTGCTGCAGGACGAGTTTGTCTGCTCAGCTTTTCAAACATACGGGCAGAACTAGTAAAGTCAACGATTCCCCGGGTCTATGGGGGGTTTCAAAAAAGTTCATCGATCACAAACTGACGCTCTAACCTCTGGTTGTTCTGAAGGCATCATCCAGACCCCAGTGGTTCAATAACTCTCCCTAAATAGGCTACACTTATAAAGCTATCATCACATCTGGTGCATGGCAGAGTAGAATTCACCACAGGACGTGTGTTCCACAACCATGAGAGTGGCCAAAAGCCATGCTTCCAAGACCATGTCCAACAACCAGCACAGTCAAACTTTGTGGTCAACCTTTTGACAAGTCTTAATGCTAAAAGAAGGTTGACGCAATTTGCCAAGTAGCTTTTAGTGGAGACCGGCGTTGACTGTTGAAAGAGAAAATTCACGGGAATCCAAAACCCGTTTCCGTGAACCCTAACCGAACTCTCAATCACATCGCATTTCCCAACCTCAATCTCTCCATCTCTAAAAGCTTTGGTGTCAATATGTGGCTCAGCCACTCACTCTAGCTCTGGAAGAGCGGTGTGCCAGAAGTTCTGCTCTCCACAGAACTTCCAGCGATATTTGAAGGCCGGTGTGGCATGGAGAGTCCAGCAAAGGCTAAGGGCCCCGCCCTTTTCCCTCACCTAAGCTCACAAAGAAGCCCTCAAGCAGGCCGGGGGACAAAGCCCTCAAGACCGGCAGCCGGTAGTTGCGACCAAAAAAAACAAGCTCTGTTGACCTTATTCAAGGAATTGCAACGGGCAGAGGTTTCCCTGCCTATACAGCTGTCTCCGAAACATCGACTGACGCACACAGACGCGAGCACCTGTAAAGGTTTCAAGCCAAATTGAGGGGAAAGATAATTGAGGGAGATTAAAGGGGCGATTGGAGGAGGGGTATTGTCCTCTGGGGCCATTAGCTTGGTGCAATTAGGCCCGTGATAACAGGGTGGCGGTAACCTCCAGCAAGCAGAGCAACAAATATGAATATGTTTCGCGACGAATGGGAAAGGGGCAAATGGCTGACGGGCCGGTAATTGCTCGTCGTGGCGCTAATAGCTGTGGAGGCAACAAGCGGCCAATGGGGATGGAAGCGGGGGAGGGGGGAGGGGGGGGTCACAGGGGGGACGGACCCCCGCTGGGACAGCGACGACAGAGGCGAATGAACACGTCGCTGGAAAAGATGACAGGCGCGAGGGAGAGATGTGAGCAGAATGATAACGAACCGGAAAGGAGAGGAACTGGCACGAGAGACAGATGTGGCGGAGCGAAGGGATCTTTCCATAACTCTCCCTCTTTCCTTCCAAAGGAGTTTCAACGGGATTTCCTGGAGACCAGGGGTGCTCGGCGAGGGACTGACCACAGAGGCTCCACTTTCCCTCGGTCAACAGAGTTCGCAGCCAAAGTAATGATGAAAAAGGGCCGAATTAAAATCGTTAAGTCTTCCACAGGAAACCAAACGCCCTCCACTCCCTCCCACACCCAAATGTCCCCCCCAACGACCAACGCGGGGCCCATTCTGTCCCAATCCCATTCGGTTCAAGAGCCTAGTCAACGCAAGAACAGCTCCTGCTCTAATCGGAACCCGATTACGCTAACGCTAACGTAGCATCCAGCGGCTTTGGGACGACACTCCGCTTGGTCTCGCTCGCACCGCAAAAGCAAAAACAGACGCGCGCACCAATCGTTTGCCCCGCCGAACAAGTTCTCTGTGACGGGAGAGCGGCTTGGAAGGCGAGCGGGCGCGCCCGGGGAACAGATGTTCATTTCTGCATGGTCCAGAGCCAATAGGGAAATGCCCGACGGGGGTCGGTGCCAGCCGAGACTGACGGAGGAGGCGGCGAGCGGGAGGGGCGGGCGGGTTAGGGAGGAGGCGAGGCCGGACGAGCTGCGTGTCGACATGGGGTTGCGTGCCGCGTTTGCTCTTTAAGGGCGGGGGGGGGGAGCACAAGTGCGCCTTTAAATATGAACAGCTGCTGTTCAATCCAGTGGAACCAAGGCACCGCTCCAAGACAGAAGCTCGGTAATCAGGAGGAAGCTGTCTGGAAAGCATCTTCATTCCCACCCGCCCTCTCTCTCTCTCTCTCTCTGAGTCTCTCTCTCTCAGTCTCTCTCTCTCTCTCTCTCTCTGAGTCTCTCTCTCGCTATATGTGTTTCTTTCCCTTTATCCTAAGCCTTCTTTCGCTTTTAAATCCCTCTCAGGGACAGAAGGTCTGTTTGCACAGGTTGGCCTAGGTGCTACCTGCGGCTCGGCATAATGCTGTTATTATCTCAGTCTTTGGTTGAAAGGATGGCCCGAAACGAACTCCAAACACTCGGCGGAGGAGGAGAGACTTGAAGCCTATCAATTCTGCCCAAACGCACGGGGCCATCCTGTTTGACCTCTGTGTTGTACCGCCTCGGTCACCTGGGGCGTCTACTCATGTTTATTCACGAGGTTCCGAGGCCCCAGGCCGCCTCCCCCAGCTCATACTTATTCATGAGCCGGGGGGGGCCCTCTGAGGGTCGGCGACTCGATCCGTTTCCACGGGAACCGCCCTATCGCTCGCCATCTTCGCGAAGACGGGGGTGTTTCTGGGGTCTGGGTTGCTCGGCACGTGTAAGCACAGAAGAAAGCGAGGCTGAATATAGATACGGATGTTTGGTTTTTCTTGGAAATCTGAAATCTGAGTTGACAAGGAAGCAGTGGACATACGGGAAGAGAAATAAAGGTTGTCGAGGCAATCAAACCATTGAGCACTTATCCTTGTAAAACCATCCTGGTAGACGCTCGAAGATCTTTGAATTTAGCCGTGACCAGACAGTTGAGGATAATCGGACAAAGGAAGCCGTTTATCGAGAGTTTCCACTGAGTGGTAAACCAATCAGGTGGCAGTAAGCCCCGGAATCCCAGCCTCTTCCGCTCTTGGTCGCTGTCTAGTTTCCCCTCTCATGCTTCTCTAACCCTTTTCCTGCCTTCTGCCACTTCCCTCACAAACATAGCCCCCCCCCCTCCTCCCGAAAACCAAGGGGCTGCCGGACCACCCTACTTGAGCAGGCGCTACACGGAAATCGTTGGCGAAAGTTCGCAGAGAAACCCCCTGGGGCTTAGAGCAAAAAGATTCCAGCCACTTACCGCCACTACCCCCCCTCCCCACCCACCCAATCCCCTTGCAATGCTTTCCCCCGGTCCACCAATCACAGCTGATTACCGCTCTCCAGGTTTCCGGGGGATCAAAGGATCGGGAGGCTATAAACTTCCGTCACAGTGAATTTCCTCTGAGCGTCGCTCGTTCCTGACGGTCCAGGAGAGCTGTCGGGAGACATGCGGCCGGGGTACAAACGCGTCTGGGATCGAAGAGTGGACCGGCGAGGAGTGAGTTCAACCGGAGAAGACGGGGTTTTGTGTCTTACCGCCATCGCAGACCGTCGATGTGTCCGTCGGGTGTTCAGGCGAGTGGCACGAGCTTCTCAACGAGCCTCGGACGAACGACTCGACGGCCCGCACGTATTCCCCTCTGTCTCTTCGAAAAGAAGGTGGTCAGTTCGCCACGCCGGAAAAAGCCCGCGGGGCTAGCCTCTGCGCGCTAGCTGCTAGCAAGACCGCGGGCGCAAAGCACCAGCATGGCTGTCGACGCGAGGAGCCGCGCGGATCTTAGCGGCGCTAAACAAATGTTTGACGGCGCGGCGGCGCAGCCGAGGGGGGGGGGTGAGGGACGGGGCGTGTTGTTGAGGGGCGAGGCGGGAGATAATACAGTGGGCAAATACAGCTGGGCGTCTGTTAATGCCGTGTCTCTGCCGACTTCATCAAATGAGGTCTGCTGGGGCTGTCTCCGCGGAGAGCCCCCCCCTCTCTCTCTCTCTCTCTCTCTCTCTCTCTCCTGTGCTCTTATCAGGCAACGCTCGCTCTTTATTTTGTCTCTCGCTTTCCCTCTAGTTGTCTCATTTCCTCCCTCACCACCCCCCCCCACCCTTTTTTTCTTGGTCTTTCATCGGTAGTCGGATCTGACTTAATCATCAGTTATCGTTCCTGCCCTCTCTCCCCACTCATCACCTCCTCTCCCTCCTTCCCCCCCCTCTCCCTCTCTCTCTTTTCACTGCCTTCTTTCAATCCTCTCACTGCCCATTTATCTAGGCCCCATCCTCACCATCCTTTTCTTTTTCTCTCTCTCTCTGCCTCCCTCCCTGCTTTCTCTCCCTCTTCTCCTCTGTGGGCTGTGGGCTTGGAAAAGGGGGCGAGGGGGTCAGAGGTGAGGACGGAGAGAGCTGCTCTCTATTCCACTTGATATCGTCAGAACCGATGCCCACCTGATCCACACGCTAGATTCACACAAACCCTCGAGCAAACCCTTCTCTCTCTCTCTCTCTCTCTCTCTCTGCTCTCTCTCTGTCTCTCTCTCTCTCTGTCTCTCTCTGTCTCTCTCTCTTTCCCTCTTTAAACCCGTCTACCTCTGATGAATTCAACTCTGAAAGTTGTATTTAGAAGTTCCAAAAAGAAGATTACAACTGTGTTTGTGGACTGTGGTGGACACGACATAAGATAAAAATACTTTGGCTCAATCGCCGTCTCTCTCTCTCTCTCTCTCTCTGTGTCTCTCTGTCTCTCTCTCTCTCTCAGTTCACCGTCCTCCCAGGAGAGGAGGTCAGTTGCAAACTCTCCCCATTGTTAAAGCTACACCGCTCAGTGGAAAGGGGACCAGCAACCTCTTCTCTGCCCAATTAGGCTCATGATCTGTTGTTGGGGGGCTGCGGCGACCTTTTACCCCCACCCCGGCACGCGAGAATTACCCATGAGCCAGCGAGGCACGGAGTTCGGCCAAGGGGGTCCAGGGAGACGCGTCATGCATTAACATGAACTCACACGCACACAGACCCTATATGCCGTGCAGGCACGTAGGCACGCAACACATCCAATATACCTGACTGCCTCCTCTCAAATGTCACCTGTCTCTGGGGAAAAGCTCC
Source organism: Mallotus villosus (assembly GCA_903064625.1). NCBI lineage: Eukaryota > Metazoa > Chordata > Actinopteri > Osmeriformes > Salangidae > Mallotus > Mallotus villosus. The sequence goes on from CAEFZP010005732.1 coordinate 149,757, forward strand.
ATCAGGGAGAGATGGATGTCTCGTGTGTGCTGTGGAGCATGTCATCGGCATGGTCTAGGCTGAGGAGAAGAGAAGCTAATAGGAGAGAGAGAGAGAGAGAGAGAGCGAGCGAGCAGCAGAAAACAATAGCGGTGGGTGGTCAATACTAATCCATTGAGAGTCATCTTTCTGTCACCCTTAAACCTAGCCATTATCACCATCCTTCGTTGTCCTCCTCAACCCCATGCACAGAGGCAAAAACACACAAACACACGTACGGCGCACAAACATTGTTTTAGCAGCGCACACGGGCAGAAACCCGCGCGCCCGCCCACACAAAACGCATGCCCGTGTTTGCCTGCACGGCGGACGCATGGCGAAGTACCCCCCCCCCAGGCTCTCTAATGGATGGTAATGCTCCTCCCGGTCCTGGACACCGCGGCCCGTCCGCCACGCTCCGTTACCCCAAATCATTCAAGGCCCAGCTCGGAGAACGCCCGGAGGCTAATACCCGGCGACTCCCCCTCACCATCGAGACCCCTCTGCCCCGCAGCCCGGACGCCCTCGCAGACCCCTGGATGCTCAGTGGACGCACTCGCCATCTCCTCAGTGGAGGGGGGGAGGACAAGGGCAGAGGGAGGGAACGAGACGGAGAGGAGGCGATGACGAGATTGCGGGGGATTGATAGGGGGGGAGAGGTGGAGGAGAGAGGGAGATGGAAGGGAGGGAGGGAAGGAGGTAGAGGAGAGGGTGGGGGGGGGGCGGAGGAAGGGAGGGAGGGAGAGGGGATGAGCGATCGAAGGGAGAGAGGTGTGGGGAGGGGCTGAAGTGCCACGTCGGGGCTGTGCGCGGGATATGGCGCGTGGACGTGTGAGAGACGGAAAGAAAAGAAGACAGACAGAACACTAATGCCGTGGTAACGAGAAGGTTGGTGGAAGGCTTACACAAAAAAGGAGGGAAGCACATAAAGGAGGGGGTGGAGGAGGTGGAGACGCTTAGCAAAATATGTCTTCAAAGCTTGGCCAGATGCCAGAATCCACCGTCTCCTCCCGTCTACCTCTACCTGCCCTTCCTTACTCCAAAGCTTTCTCATCTCGGGAGATTGGAGTGCTAGGCTAGCTGCGCCGCGCCCACACTAGTATTTCACTCCCAGCTCGCTCGAATCTGATTGTATCCTGCTTGCCCATGGAGACCTGTGCCTCTTCCTGGTTACGGTTACCGAGAGGGTTTGGGTAGCGGGCGGCTAGCTAGACTGGAAGTAGCCGTAGCGTCAACTTCTTCCGTTTAACGACAGAATGTGTCAAAACCCGTCTGAACCCAACAAAGAGACAGAGTGAGGATATTTTGTGGGTGGTGATTGGTGGGTAGCCCAACCAGGAAGTGACTAGAGACAGTGGGTTCATATTTTGGTTTCCTTAACCTCCCAGTTCCATCAACTACAGCTCATGAGGGTTTGCGCGTGCATGTGTGTGTCTACGCACCCAATTAGGGTGCCAACAAGCAGTTGGACGAAACAAATACAACTTCCTGGTCCTCCAGGAAGACGGCCAATTAACAGGCTAGCTGATCAAATGAGCCCCGTGTCCACCTGTCCTCGCTAATGAGTTCCCGAAGCAAGGGGGTCAACCACAGGGAGAGGGAGAGAGAGGAGGGAGGGAGGGAGAGTAGGGTGGGAGAGAGACAGAGAGAGGAGGGAGAGAGAGGGTAGAGATAAAATGGAGGTAAAAGGGGGTAGGGAAAGCGCGTGTGTGTACACTTGTGGATATGGAGAAAAGGGGGGGAAAGGAGAGAAAGAGCGAGAGAAAAAAGGAAGGGAGGGAGAGAGAGAGATATGAAGAAATGACAGAGAGGAGGGTGCTGTCGAAGAAGCAAGGGGAGAGGGAGCGTGGGAGAGAGAGCTAGCTCGGCCGGCTCAGGACAGGTTGGTATTAGTTCCACCTGGAGAGGAGAGGAAGATGAAAAGAAAAGAGAAAGGGGAGGGAGGATAGAAGGAGCGCGTGTGTGTGTGGGGGGGGCGGTGGGGGGGGGGCAGCATTAGAGTGTCGACTGGCATGAGTGTGTGTGTCTTGGCACAAGGGGGAGGGGTCACGGGTGGGTTCAGGTCTGTGGGTGAACGGGAACAGATGGTGAAACCAGGGCTGCTGTTTGTGTCGGGACCACGTTAGGGGTGAGTGCCAAGGGTCAGTCTTGTGTTGTGTGTGTTCTGTATGTATATGTGTGTGTGTGTGTGTGTACTGCAGTGCCAAGGTGGGCCTGCAGCCATGGCGAACAGGTGTTATTTCCAACTGAGACAGTGAGAGAGAGAGAGAGAGAGAGAGAGAGAGAGGGAGAGACAAATAAATGTCATGATGAGAAAAAAGAGAATGAATGCCGGAGAAGAATGAAAAGTGAGAAAGACAGAGAAACGGCGACTCCCAGAGGGACCACGTGTGGAACAGGAGGCGTGGGACGGAAGCAGACGGGCCTTCTTAGACCTTCACCGACTGTTCTCTCTCCTTCTCTCTGTGCGCCTGAGTGTGTGTGTGACTGTGTGTAAGGGAGGGCGGGGGGGGTAATTCTTTGGGTAGCCATCAGGACCAGCGTGACTCCTACGATGCTAAGTGTGATTAGCCCCTGCGGAGACGCGGAGACGCGTTGATGGCTGCATGAGTTGTGCTGACGTACGTACGGTTACATGTGCCTGAGGGTGTGTGGAGGTGTACATTGGCGCTCAACTCGAGAATGCTCGGTTGGGTGTGGATACTTTGACCCCTGTCATTCTGATCACCTCCAGCAGCACATCTCGATTTCACTCTCCACTTCTTCAGCCTACTTGTGTCTCACCTCGCTAGATGTGCGTCCGTCTCCCCCTCCTTCATCCTCTCTCTCTCTCTTTGAATCCTTTCCATTCTCTTCCTCTCCTTTGCCTGTCACCGTTCAATCCGATCCACTTCTCCTCTAAACTACACTCTCTCCCATCTCTCTTGCTCTCATCCAGTCTTGCCCTGCTGTGCCGATAGGCCAGTGTGAGGACAGGCATTTGAACAGATGGAGGGAGGGGGAGGAGGAGGAGGGGAGGTCGGGACGAGGGAAGGGGGGCTCTCTCCTCTCCTCCCCCCAGCTTGAGCTCCACAGCTCTGGCCCTGCCTGCCTGCCTGCCTGCCTGCCTGCCTGCCTCCCTCCCTGCCTGCCTCCCTGCCTGCCTGCCTCCCTGCCTGCCTGCCTCCCTGCCTTTCTGCTTGCCTGCCAGCCTCCCTGCCTTTATGCCTGCCTCCCTGTCTGCAGGGCCTGTGTGGCGGCCGGTCTCCTGGGCCCTGCCCCAAAGCCTGGATTTCCATGTAAGACTGGGCTGCTGACAATCACGGCTAACCCTGGTTGCTGGGCCCCAGTCCCAACCAGGAGCCCCAGCAAGCTGCCAGCTCTCCGGCTCAGCTCACCCCACCCAGCCAGCCCCCTCCACCCCCCCACCCCCCCAGCCTCCCGCTCCCAGTCCTTGTCACAGCTCTAGTCCTGGTCACACAGCAGCATCAGCCAGGGAACAGGGGCAGATGGTAGCGTTGGAGGAGAAAAAGGGAGGGAGAGAGAGACGGAGAGAGAGCGGGGGAGAGAGAAGAGAGAGAGAGAGAGAGAAGGGGTGAGCAGAGAGACAGACAGGAACAGGGCGAGAGCCCAGCTCCCTGTCCAAACATGACGTCAAGCAGGAGCGGCTGTGCCAGCGAGGACAAACAGGATAACGCCTGATGGCCCCCAGGCTGTTGGAGCGAGGCATGATGGGAAAACGCCCCCAGAGGGACGGGACACGGAGTGGCAAGGGAGACCAATGGAGAGAGAGAGAAGGAAAGAGAGAGACACTGGCAAAGAAAGAGAAAGAAAGAGAGAGAGAGAAATGGACCGAGATAAAAAAATATAGAAAGAGACGTAGAGAGAGAGAAAGAGAGAGAGAGAGAGCGAGACGGATGGAAGAAGCAGAGACAGAAAGAGAGAGAGAGAGCGAGAGAAGGGAGAGGGGAACGCCGTGACTGCCAGTCGACACCCCGTCTCCGAGCCTCCCCGACGCGGGAGTGTTATATTAACCACGCGGTCTCACACATCTGCCAGATACACCACGTCGTCGCCCGAGCGCGACCCAATCAAGCCCCTTTCTCCGGGGCTCTCCTCGACAGACAATGAGCCCTCTTAGCGCCCTCTGGGAAAGAACGGCCTCCCATCTTTGAATAGGCGGCTGATGAAGCTATATCTGCCGAGATTGATCCTTGATAAAATATCCAGCCCCCAAACTGCCGGCGAGAGGGGTGGGGGGGGGATAATTCGCCAGCGCCAAACTCCATCTGCCCTAAGTGAATCTGGAGCACTCTCCTCCGACCTCGCACCCGTAATTGAAAGCGCGGAGGAGTGTGTGGGGTTGTTGCAGCCCGGGCTTATCTCCTCTCCGCCGCGGCCTCTGATAACGCCGGGGCTGCTGCAGCCTGGCCCCAATACGGCTTTTCCGAGTGCGTCGCTTACACCCATCGACCCTTATCTGATCCGCGTCTCTGCAAAGAGGCCCCGCGTCATTCCAGGAAGTGATACGTGGCCAGACACCACAAAGTACTTCCTGGTGGTAACTGATTGGCAACGCTTTGTCTTTTTTTTTACGATACAATACAATATTGTTGTTGCACTGAGTATCTCGTAGCACAGACAGACAGCTCTTTGGCCTTTACCACGGTTAAGACTGTCATAACTGTGTCCTTTTAGCCCTCGATTGGCTTCGTCGGTCAGAATAAAAGTGCAGACGGAAGGGTGGAAGGAAAGGTGACGGGGCGGGGCTAGGCGCTGATAGGCTCACCTCTGATGATGGACAGCTTGGCGTTGACGTTGATCTCGCCCTCGCTGTTCTCCGCCACGCACTCGTAGATGTTCTCGTCGCGCGGGGCGCGGAGGGGCTGGATCCTGAGCACGGCGCCCGCCCCCTCGTCAAACTCGATGGTCTGGGGTGGGGAGAGAGAGAGAGAGATGTGTGTTACGATCAGAGCTCTGTGTGTGTGTGTGTGAGTGTGAAACTATAGTGTGGGGTAGGGAGAGAGAGCGATGTGTGTTACGATGAGAGCTGTGTGTGTGTGTCCAACTCTATAGTCTGAGAAAGAGGTGAGATGTGTGTTACAATCTGTGTGTGTTTGTGTGTGAGTGTGTGTGTGTGTGTCAAACTCGAAAGCATTCCCTTTTCACTCCTTTGAATCGACACATTCACCATTCACCCATTCTCCTGATCCTGCGTTCAGGAGATATCTTTAGAACACGCACCACAAACACACACACACAAGTATGCGTGGATCGATGTGGCAACGGGGAAGAAGAGGCTCGTGGGGGTAGCCGTCCCCCAGTCGTGTCTTTAAAGATCTCAAGGCCAAAACTCTAATGAGGAAAAACTGTTTGAGTTCAACACTGAGATCAATATCAAAGTGAAAGCTGGAGGGAGTCCCGATTTTTTTTTACAAAATCGCGAATGCGGGAAAATGCATACTCCTAAATGCGTCGTTTCAGTCAGAGTTCAATCCTGCACCCCCTGGGGTTTTTGTTTGTTTAGCCAACCCCCTTCCCCCCCCCCACCCCCCCCGCCATCCCTTCATCGACAGAAACGTAATGCGAAACAGCACGTTTTTTTTTAATTCGTCAGGCGTTTCGCAATATTTCCTTGTTTTCGTTGCTGCTGCTGTTGTTGTTGTTGTTGTGGTTTGGTCGCTGTCGCCTTCCTGTGGGCGAGGGGCAAAGTCTTCCCAGTGTGCCTCCAGCGTCGATGGCGCCAGCTTTAATTAGAGAACGCTGAGCATCAATCAAGACTTTAAAGCCTCCATCTGGCCTCACGCGGAGGAGCCCGAACGGCAAACAAACATCGTGAAGAACGCACAGCTTGGCGCGTTCGAAAAAGAAAAAAATGGATGCCGGCTAAAAGGCCTCGCCCGCTAAGACTGGCGAGCTCCCCCTCGTTCAGCTGGCGAGCCCCCCCCCCGGTGGCGCGGAGGGGCGGGGTCAGAAACGTCTCTTTATCCGGGCCCAGTCGCCAGGCGGGTGCCGCTAACACACGCTAACTGCCGTGTACCTGTCATGTACGATTAAGATGTACGTGCGTGCCGGCGGGGGGGAAAGGTAGATCTTAAAGACTTCCCGTCGTGTGTCCTCCTAACCTTAAGGGGGCGCTAGTGGGTTTCTTACCTCGATGCGCTGGGAGTTGACCTTCTTCCCCTTCTTGTTCCAGCTCACCCGGGGTTTGGGGTCACCGGTCGCCTGGCACACGAAGGAGACCACGCCCCCGGATACGCCGATCTGGTCGACGGGAACTTTAGTGAACCGAGGTGGTGCTGGAGGAAGGGAGAGAGAGAGAGAGAGAGAGAGAGAGAGAGATCTTTAGTGCAAATGACAGGCGATGGGAAGGCAAGTATCAGCGAAGATAACCAATTCATTATTAGTCTGTCGACGCATTCGAATTAAGGTTTGTGAAGAGCCCAGACAGTGACACGCACTCACACACACACCCCGAGGTGTCTGTCTGAGCAGAGAGGGGGGCTGGGGAGCACAATTTGGAATTCTTCAGCTGTGCGAAAGTGGAACCCTCGCATCAGACAGAGAGAGAGAGAGAGAGACAGAGAGAGAGAGAGAGAGAGAGACAGTAGGACGAGAATTTCCATATCAAGAGCGAGGGAGAGCCAGAGAGACAAAGACAAAAAGAGAGACAAAGACCAAAAGAGAGACAGCGAAAGGGGGGTGAGAGATGTAGGGGGGGGGGAGACATGGAGATAAACCAGAGAGAGAGAGAGGGGCGAGAGAGAGAGAGGGCGAGAGAGGGCGAGAGAGGCTGTGGACTGCAGAGGAGTCTGCACGAGCCGGGGGAAGTGTCCATCGTGTATCAACACCTCGGGGTAATTACACTACAGACAATGCACACCCTGACACGCTGACGCCGACATGAATTATTTAATGGAGCAATGAATAATAAAGAGCCCCCCAGTCTCTGTCTATGGCTTTATGCCCCTCCTGTAACCCTCCGTTCACACACACACATGCACACACACACACACAGACACACTCAAAATCCTCAAACCCACACACGTCGCTCGCCCGACTGCCTCCACCAGATGTGCGCAAACGGCCCGTTGGAGAGACGGAGGGATGGAACGGAGGAACAGAGAGAGAGAGAGAGAGAGAGAGAGAGAGGAGTGATGGAGGGATAAAGGGAAGGAGAGGTAGACGGAGGGGGGCGATGACAGACGTGCGCGTTGGGAAAGGAGGGTGCTCGCTTTGGCATTTCAAACAGGTGGGGAGCGTGGGCCAGGTCGACGAGGAAGCCGCAAAGCCAAACGCAACTGTCTCTTTATTGGGGGTGGTGTGGGGGGGGGTGGTGGGTCCTTGTTGTTTCTTTCCTTCCAAGAAAAACCCGTCGACACACGTCCTCATGACTCGACACCCTAAGCGAGGAACGGAGCGTACCGCTCTGACGAGGCAAGCGAGGGGGCTGGGCGGGGAGGAGGGGAGGGGGCTCGTTCTGTCATGGGGAGGGCGCTGGGGGCCGGAGGGGGGGGGGTCGACCCCGACATGCGAGCGAGCCGGGTGGAGAGAGCGGCGTCCGCGGTCCCGGGGGACACTTGTTAACTCCGGAGTGCGCCGCTACGTGGGCACGATCAAACGGCCCCGACGCTGGAGCATCAGATGAATAATTAAGAGGCAGCGGGCAAAGCCCCTCTCTCAGGGCTGTGATAAACACACATGAAGGAGAGATCCTGCATTGATTAGGAACACGGCTGATAGAGAGATAGAGTGAAGAAGCAGGAATGAGGGAGAGGGAGGGGGGGGAGGGCGGGAGGGAGGGGGGGGGAAGGAGAAGTTAGTTGGAGTGGGAGAGAGAGCCTGGGGATACGTGAGGCATTCCATGGAAAGTTCATTTCACCGCCGGAAAAAATAAAAATGATGGTATCGGGTGTGAATTCTTCGGCGAGCGAGGATAAAAATGCACGCACACATGTAACGTACTCTATATCCTGCACGTCACACACACACACACACGTGTTTGTGAGTCACGACGCGCCCGATCGATGCACCGACTGGAATGGGGGGGGGCCACGCGCCTCTTTGATCTCCCGGAGCCTGTCGGGAGCCTCGTCTCTCCTGGGTTTACCTCGTCCCTGGGACCCCCGCCCCGAGGTTTCTCAGTGTACGTGTCGCGTGTGTATCCGTGTGGCGAGTGTGCACGCACGTGCCGCGCGCACCGCGATCGATCGCCGACGAACAAAGACGACCCCGATATCTCAGATGTTCCGGAAAACGACGCCGCGTCTCTCGCCGAGGAGGTCGGGGGGGTCCCGTGTGGAACAAACCCCATCCTTGATGTGCCGCGCCCTCTAGTTTAACGAATACATATCGACAAGAGGACCTGTCTTCCTGTTTGATATCTCATGTACATACACGTAGGTGAAGGTGCAGGGAGAGACACGGACGGATACGAACAGACGATAATCCGAGAGGCGGAACCAGAGAGCCAGAGAGAGGAGGGACTGGAGAGCGGGGGGCGAGAGAAAGCAAAGGGGGGAGAAGAGAGAGAGGGGTGGTTAAGCCGGCTGTGCCCGGCGTGGAACCATTGCACGGGCGAACATCTAACACGGGCATCACACACAGCCCGGGGCTGTGTTTTACACCTGCTGAGAAACCAAGAATCTGACGGAGGCTCCTGCCATTGAAAGGCATGGAGTGGAAAATGTAGAGTGTGTGTGTGTGTGTGTGGAAGCTTGATTAGGAATATGAAGCACGTCGTTGTCGAGGTCCTTTTCCACGTGCGCGTGCGTGTGCTGTACGTGTGCATGAGAGCCTTATGAAAACCGCCATCGGCATAATTAACCTTTTGCAATTATCCTCTCTGCCACTCGGCTCGGGGTCTCGACTGGCGGTTAATGTCGAGTGTCGCCCTCACTTCATCATCTGATCCTCGCCGTCACGCGGGTGGCGAATGCACGATCGTGAACACCACATCTATTGAAAAGAAATTGCTTTCTATTTTCGCCGAACCACATTCCTGAACGGCGTCAACTAAGCTGAGCTTTGCGCCCGATCGGAAAGGCCTGCCACGCCACCAGCGCCGCACGCCGAACAAACCTGTGGCTCCAACGTGAAGAAAAACAAAACAGAAAACCATTAAGAGTCACATCTTTCTTTCTAAACTGACCTCACCGTTTTCTAAACGCTACTATGCTCGAAGAACGGAGTTCAGCTGTACATCTCGATGACATTGAAAGGACACCGTCCCTGCAGTCCTCATAGCTGGTCCCCCCCCAGTATCTCATTCTATTCCCGTCTTCTTTTCAAATGGAGAAAAGGTTCCAACTCGGCGCAGATAAGCCCACGCGGCCAGGTTTATCAGCCTAGCAGGAGTCGGGTAAGGCAGGAATAGCATGAGACGGGGGAGCCGCTATCTTCACAAGGCGGTGGAATGGAGCGTCACCGAGCAAACACGGCGGCCGGCGGGGGGAAAGCTAACTCACACTGTGTAAGCATCGACTTGTTTTGCTAATGTAGCGTCCCGCTAACTGACCGCTAACTCTGCTCGACGCCGATAAGGGAAATGACACGGGCCTCGTTCAAACAGCACTGCCGCGGCAACGGGGGTTGTTGCTATGGCGCGTTTTCCATTTACAGGCCCCGTGCGTTTTGCCCGTGTACTTTACGAGACCCGAAGACGGATCTGTGACTAATGCCGGTGAACATTGAGGCCCACAACGTAAATAGGAGCTATTATGGCGGGAATGAGAAAAGTGGAGGACAAAATGGCCCCCTCATAAACCCATTCAGTCATTTGAGAAAAGTGGGGGGTGAGAGGAGAACCACTTGTCATCCATCTGGTCGAATATAGACACCTGCGACGGCAGAGAAAAGGCCTATTTGAGGGTGAAGGGAACATTTGGACCCAATTTGAGGAGCTAGCGACTATCGGCCTCATCTCACAGGGCAGTTAGCTTAGCCTACTATACGGCGGTTGCGAGGTTCGAGGCGTGACATTTTCTTTTCACCATTCGGAATGGGACTGTTAGTCTAACAGTGTAATTGAGCACACGGAGTCATGTTTTCTCCAGACCTCGTTGACCTCCGATGCAGGTTGAAACTTGACGCAATCTTTTCCCACTTCCTGAAGGTGGCATATTGAGTCCGTAAGCTGAGCGATGGCGAGAGATGGAACGAGGCCCTGGGTGGTGTTAATCACAGGAAATCGTGGCAGGTCGGTCTCCACTAACGCCAGCATGCCTGTGGCTACTTGTAAGGGGCCCCCCCCCCATGTCTGGACTGAGCCGGGCCATGATTGGCATCCCCCTCTCCACCCATCCCCTCCATACTTCCCACCACCCTCAACTTCAAACATGCCCAGCAACACCCTCCGGGGTCCACAAAACCGGGCCCCATCAATCAGGCCCCAATTCTCCGAAGCTTCCATCGCTATGGTAACCATATAGCCTATGTCCTCTCGGCCATCACTTGCATAGCTTTGCTTCTGGCTAGGGCTAATGGACTGCTGTGAAGACTTGAATGGAGAGAGAGAGAGAGAGAGAGAGAGAGAGAGAGAGAGAGAGAGAGAGACGAGAGAGAGAGAGAGCGAGAGAGAGAGAGAGCGAGAGAGAGAGAGAGAGAGAGAGAGAGAGAGAGAGAGAGGGAGACAAACAGACAGACAGAGAGAGAGAAACAGTGGACAGATGGATACAAGCATGGCGGTCTGGTTGTGCTCCAGGTGGAAAACGTGTTTTCGAGACTCCCTCTAGTTCAAGATCCCAAGAAGCGAGCGAGCATTTAGCCGTGGAGGGTTGACCCATCGAGATCCTCCACACGCTAGCCACTAACAGTATACAGGAAGTCAGCCCTCTGGAACTCCAATCACCATGGTCCTTACTGGCTTGTCCGATGTCAGTTTCTGGCTTCAAACCGGAAAAAAAGAAAAGCTTCAACCGAACTACGTCGATAAACAATCGTCCAGTCCGTAATAATCCAAGCCCTGGTAAACCTCCGGAGAGCTAATTGATCCAGTCCTCCATGAGTTATAATCCTTACCTTGCTCTAGAAGGCTAACGAGTTAATGAAACAATTGCTTTTTCAATTAAGGAGGGGGAAGGGAGGTTAATTGGGAGCCACTCTCTGGGCCAGGTGGTGGGCCAAGTCATCTTTGATGCAGTTAATTCGCAAAGCGAGCGTGCTGATTGCATCGTCAAAACCAGGGTCATCTCCTGGGTCATCTCACTCACGGAAGAACGGCTACAGTGCTACGGAATCTCGGGCGGCCCAAACAGCACAAGCATCATTTCTGCATAAAAATCCCTTTTTTCTCTTCAATTTGCAGTGAAAGAAGGTTTGTACTTTCTATACACTGGAAATGAACCTCGCTGTCCTTCTAAAGCCCAGGGCAGGACTGGAGGAGGCCGTTTTAAGATATAAAGCCCTAATACTCCCGTGCAAACTATTCCAAGCACACGGTTGTCAAGGAAATGAATTCAGGGGTGTCTTCTAATAGCGTAGAATTGGTCCCATTGAAACCATTGTTTTGGATACAGACGGAAGGGGGGAAAAACTGCATATTATGCTGTAATCTGTTGGCAATAAATCAACTCGATTTCAAGAAGGCCAAAGGAAATTAAGTTTAAGAGCTCGGCCAATCTTGGAATAGCTGGGGGACATCAAGGAGTTGCGAAATGGGACCAATTTCCTACAGTTCACAGTCTCTTAAGGCAATTGACTGGATAAAAAGGATATCAAAACACCTGCAATTGGTAGGAGCCCAAAATGGTCTCTGGCCAAATCTTACGTGTAACTGCTGCATTTGGAGTAGCACGAAATGCCTCTCTCTGAGAGGAGACGATGGTAAGGACCCTTGATCTATTCACGGAGTCTTGAAATGGAATGACGGGTTATCTATGCCCTTGCATCTGCTTTCACACACAACCATGCTATGGAACTGAGAAACCTAAAGCTACACCAAGCATTTCACCACCGTATTCTTGATCTGGAAAATGTATTGTACAATCGTTTTTTTACACCTCATCCAGGTATAGCACGGCAGGCATTTTTCCCTTTCCAAATGTCACGATTCGAAACCTTTGAAGATGTGAATTTAGAGGGAGCACTCATCAAAGTGTCGGACACAATTACAATTTCAAAGGACACCTCGCTGCCGAGGTGAATTCATTCCTGGTGGAAAACAGCACGGGACAGCGGCTCTCACACACTTCAATCACTCGTATTGTTCTGTCACACTTGACACTCGCACGGCATCGCTCAAACTATTGGACTGTGTTATCCCATAGCAACAAAACAAATGACGGATATCAGCACTTGGTAAAGAAAAGAAAAATATTCTTGGTCGTTGACAGGACCAGAAAGTAATTTAATGCTACATACACGCTAGGATCGAAAATCATTGAAATAAAGATGCTTACGGCTGTTGCTGATAACAGATATAGTTGGCACCCAGAAACACTCTATCCACATTACTCTAAGGGGACTTGCATTCACCAGTTTATTAAGATGAATGCCAGTTGAATAAACCCTGGTCGCTTGGTCCAATAAGAAATCAAAGGTCTCGTCTATAAAGCTTGTCATACTATTTGACTATATGGATGTACTGTGTATTAGCTGAGTATGGACATAGAAGTTAAAGGTGAGGTCATTGTGGGGACATCTGTCGGTTGCTACTAAAACTGCAGCTTAAAAATAACTAGTAAAATGAACAAGTGTCTATCAAGCCAAACAGACTGGGTCACTATTATGTCATGAAGTTGAGGGTGTGGGCCAAAGGATTTGTCCTGTTTAGTACCCTGGGTGAATGATCAAAAGAACTTTCCAACTCAAATTAAAAAGTCAAAAGTTGAGGATCAAATTATGAGAAGCATCGCTGATAAATATTGATGCTAAATCTGCTAAAGCGATGTCTGGAATTTTTCAAAGGGTGGTCCATCTCAAATCGAATTCAACGGAATCGAAAGGGAGGGGAAAGGATTGAACGGGAGAACTACTCTTTCTCCCCGAGGAGCCAGAAATGTTTTCACTTGGCGGCTTCAAAGGGGAAAATAAATTATTGAAATTGCTCCTCCATCACTCTAGGCTGACGTCAATTACAATTAGTGGTCCCAGCTAAGACAAAGACAGGCCGGCAACTCTTAAGGAAATTGCATTGGAAAGGAAAGGGCATAAATAATCATACAAATAAAAAATCTCACCTCATTAACGTCAAGTATTCCAAGAACCCAACTGTGCACATCGCCAATATGTACCCCACAACAATAAAAATACCAAGAGAAACAAAACAAAACCTTATTTGGTCACTCAGCGGTGGGCTTGAAGCAATAACATAGCGCTTTTTCCCTATATTTATGTACGGATTCAATTTTATCTCTGGTTTTTAGACGGTTGAAAAAGGGCTACTTTTGAGAGGTGGCAGAGGAACAAATGGGGGTTTGTGGAGCCAGTGTTTTGGCGGGGGGCTATTCTGGGCACTGTTGTCTTGCGGTGTCTGCTGGTGGACAGCAGACGGGAGCATAATGCAGGGCCTTGGATGCTGTGGTCAGACGGGCCGACACACCCTGCTGAATGGACAGGGCTGGGAAGAGCGTGGGTTCGTGTGTCTGTGTGTTTGTTTTCTCGTCGGATCTGTTCTTGGTATGGGGTGAGGGCGCAGTCCCAATGGGATGGCTACATCCTCTCGAAAGAGGCCAGCGTTAGTTCTCCGTATTCCCACAGTTTTGAGTTCCACCGAACACACACACACACACACACACACACACACACACACAGGAGGACTAACGGCAGCTATTAAAACGCGAGCAGCGTTTGTTATCTGTCTGAAGGAGAGTCGTGGTCAAGCGTGGTCAGATTGACCAATCTCTGAGGCGGTTTTCGGTTCTGACAAACCCATCTGGACATCAAATCAAATCGTGTTGTACGGATATTTTTACATGTCGTTTAGCAGAAGGATTTACAGATGCCCACTGTTATCAACATCTAAGCCTAAAGGCAACACAAAGAAAAAAATCACTTCACTGGAAAATAAAATAATATAACACGACAGAAAAACAATGATATTCTCATGGAAGAATAAAAACAGGAAAAAAATAACTGTCAGAGAGAAATCTTGTCTAGGTGATGGAGAATGACCCTCAGTGTTATCCATGGATTGGAGACGAATGGGTTTTAGGTCAAATCCCTAAAATTCCCCACCGATTACAATACTGGACTTTCCAGAGCAATACACAGGCAGACCTGGAAATGAAAAAGGCTGCCATGCTCCCGAGAGTACAACAACAGTACCGCCTGTAGGGGGGTCTCTCGCTTTCACACAAACACACGCACACACACACACACACACACACGATGCAAAGGGAGGCTTTATTACTGCGGAGTGGCTGGATTTATTCAACACTCTTTTTCCTTTTTTGATTAAAAATGTCTCCTCCTCCTCGTGATTTATGAGAGTGAAAGGGAGGAGAGAGAGCGAGCGAGAGGGAGGGAGGGAGAATGACATCATGCTTTTAGCAAAAGCCCTCTCTCCGAAGAGGTGACATCCACTTGCTGCGTGTGTGTGTGTGCGCGAGCGTGCGTGTTTGCCTATGTGTGAGGGTGTGCAAAAAGGTGTCGATGGAGCGAGGGAGAAAGAGGGTAGACTAATATGAGCTTCTTTGTCCCCTCAAGATCAGGTGGGAGAGGATTTAATTGGACGGCAGCACCCCTGGGCGGCGCGTGCAAAATGGCGTGCGCGTGACGCGCGCGTGTCCGTGGCGCTCGGCAAAGGCAGACAGGTGCACGGAATCAAACCGAGAGACGGAGGAGGGAGGCGAGGGAGGGAGGGCGAGTGTAAATGGAGGGGTAGAGTGCTTTAAACGAGGCGGAGGGTAGGAAGGAAAAAACCTTGGGCAGACAAAACACAAAACACAGCCCAAACAGAGAGCTCTGTCACTCTGAAGGAGATGAGCCACTGGCTGGATTCAATCTGAACTAGCAATTAGGGGGCGGACGACAAAGAACGGCTGTGGGTGTGTGTGTGTGTGTGTGTGTGTGTCTAAGCAAACCACTGTGTTCTATTTGGAAGGTTAGATACAAAGGCTGCTCTCCACAGTGGCTACTGTGAGTGAGTGTGTGTGTGTGTGTGTGTGTTTGTGTGTATCTACAAAAGGTTACCGAGAGGGAAAGTAGAGAGAGAAAAAAGGAGAGAGAGAAGAAGAAGAAACCGAGAGCAGGAGAGACAGAAAACAGACGGCAAAGAGGAGAGCGGGGTGGGGTGAGGGAGGAGAAGAGCGATGCTCCGATAGAGAGATAAAGGTGGGGACGGACGGATGAGGATCGGAGTCTGGTAGAGAGATACACATCAGCGATCGGAGTAAGCTCCCACTTTAGCTCGCAGAGGTGAGGAGGAGAGAGAGAGAAAAAAGGCCGGGCTAATTCAAACAGGTGAGGCTTAAACTAGCTCTCTTGTGTCAGTAAGTACACTCTCTCTCTCTCTCTCTCTCTCTCTCTCTCTCTCTCTCTCTCTCTCTCATCGACTGCCTTTAGAAACTCGGCGGGGAAGCCTCTCCTCTTTCTCCCCCCCCCACCCCCCCCTCTTCTCTTTTATTTATCTGCCGCGCTCCTTTGTTTTGTTTTCCTAATGCGTCTCTAAACCCATCTTAGGGGAGAGACGGAGCGGAACAAATCCCGACCAGGGAGAAGCCGGCGCGGTGTTCCCACTGGTGCTGCGTGAGGAGATGGGGAGGATACACCCATACAGATAGCAGCTATGGTGCCTATATTCTACACGCATAGCTAGGGGTTACTTTTTTTTATCCCAGATTAGGATCCCAACCCGATGGGAGGGAAACAATATGGAAACAAAGCCGGCCAATCTTCGAAAACAAATGAAGTGGGCTAAGTCGAAGACGGTGCATCGACCGAACACATCAAACGCCGGGAATAATATATATAGACCCAGAGCCAAACAACTCACCGTAAACCAACATGAGTACATAATATGAATACAAATGGTTAAAACAAAAGGTTAGTGGATGTACAGTTGAAGGGTACTTACATATGGCATGTGAGCCGGACAGCAGCAAGGACAGCAGCAAGGTGCTGAGGGGCAGCAACGCCGGCAGAGAGAGGCAGGGGAGAGAGCCGGCGGCCATCTTGGCTCCAGAGGCGAGCTTCGACCTGGGCTACGGAGCCGGGGGCCACCACGAGTCGGAGAAGGGGGGGAGGGGGGAGGGGAGGGGGGTCTTCACGCAGGACGGCTCGGCACTCTGTCGGGGAGAGGGAGAGAAGGAGAGAAGAGAGGTGGATTAGGTCAAATGTCACGTTCGTTGGCGACCTCGTGCGCGGGTGCAGAAATCGGTTCCCGTTGTGCAGTCGATGCGCTCTCACCCGCAGTTAGGCTAACTGTGATCACAGACATTTTCCAGACATGAGACTGAAACCGCCCCCCCCTCCCCCCCCCACCCTCCGTATCAGACTAGAACACTGATAGGACGCCATCTCCAGTTTCCACGGTGAAGTGCCCCCCCACCCCCTCAACTGCAATCAACTTGCTTTTCACATCCCATAATTAGTCTGGGGTGCTATCGCAGGATCTTGTCATTATTTGCTTATCGGCACATCTTGTAATTATGTAGGTACCCGGCGATATTTCAGGGAACGTCTCTTTGTTTTAGTCAAATTGCCATTAATCCTTGTGTGCACACGCCAGGCCTAGGGAGCGAGTCCTCATTGATATGTCTACCGTGTCACACGCTGCCGAGTAGTTACACACGTTTAATTAAAAAGAGGAGGAATAAAAAGGGAAACAGAGAGAAAGAGAGAGAGGGAGGGAGGAGAAGAGGGAGGGAGGGAGAGACAGAGGTGGGGAGAGAGAGGGGAAGACGGGGAGAGATGAGACACAGGGGGAGAGAGAGAGAGAAAGAGAGAGATGAGAGAGAGGGGAAGACAGAGAGAGATTAGAGGGAGGGAGGGAGGGAGTGAGGGAGGAGATAAGAGAGATGTGAGAAAGAGGGGGAGGGAGAGAGCGAGAGGAAGACCGAGGAAAGATAGCTTGGAGAGAAAGAGAGAGCGAGGGATAAAGAGGTCTACAACAGGACAGAACCACCCGGTTCTGTCGTCTCTCTGAGACGCCTCCGAGCCACAGGTGCTTTGGAACACTCGGAGATCCAAATCGGAACAAAAACAGCCCATTCGCCGTGATGGCATTCAACTTTTCCAAAAGCGCGAGCGGGGACTTCCACGAGCAGAGAGTGTGCGCCCGTAAACAGAACATCACGCGTCCCTCCAACCCTGCTCCCGGCTCTGCGCCGCCTCCTCCGCCCCTATTATTACACCGACCGAAATAAGAACACCAGATTAGTCGCTCCAGTCGACAGCCGAGCGCGCCGCGTCGCAGACGAGCCGTTTCGCAAACGCGGGCCGGCAGCCAAAGCCACAGCCGCGGTCGCTAATCGCAGAGTAACCCGGCACCGCGGACGCCACGCCGGAGCGCTCGCCAAGTCCCCCGCCCTGCTTGGCTCCGGGGGCCCCCCCCGTCTCTCAATCACCCGCGTTCCCCCTCCCGCGGAACAGCTATCCCCGTCCTCCCGCACGACAATAGCTCCATTGTTTGCTCCTCACGCCGAATACTGGGGCGCTCTTTAAGTAAAAACTGAGCTCATCCCTCTTGCACAATAGCATACGCTTCTGTCTTGGCACTTCTTCTTTCAGAGGGCAGGTGATGTCACTAGGGGAGAGAGAGAGAGAGAGAGAGGAGAGAGAGAGAGAGGACACACACACAGAGACAGAGAGAGATAGAGACACACACACACAGAGACAGAGCGAAAGAGAGAGAGAGAGAGAGAGAGAGAGAGAGAGAGAGAGAGAGAGAGAGACACACACAGAGACAGAGAGAGAGAGGTAGATGAGGGTGGAGAAAGAGAGGGAACGGTTGTCGTGACGCTGTCATTCGTCACGGGGGGGATAACAAACGGTGGACGTGGAGGGATCTCCCCACTGCCCCCACCAGGAGGCCATGGACGCTGGAGGTTAAAGCCCACAGGAAGTGCACCTCGCTTCGGGTTGGAATCGATCGCCTTGCTCATAGGTCGGCTTCCTGCTCCGCCAGATTTTGGTCGCGACAATAAACTCCAGACAGTAAGCTTGGTGTATGGTTGTGGTGTGTTGACGTAGGTTGAATAACAACACGCACCGCCGTGCCCGGGTCGAACCCGGCCGTGAAAACAACACCTTTTCAAAGATATTCAGCCCACCCTCTGAGAAGTATGACTTTAAATACACAATAACAAAGAAACACAACAACCCCTGATTCAAAGCTCACATTTACAGCGCAACTGTTGCCAGCCCGAGCTTAGAGACGGGCGAGGCGACGTCACAAACTCTCAGCTGTCGATAGAGATGCGAGAGATGTGTCGCCCGAGTGGTTTCCCGGTCGAATGCTTTGGCGAAGCACAGAAGCAGAGCACTTCTCTCGCTATTAGCACCTCGCTTTTGAAAACCACAGGCCCCGCTAAAAGCGACCGCGCTTTTCTCTTCTGGAGAGGAGCTCTGGAGGACAAGGATTAGGGTGTGTGTGTGTGTGTGTGTGTCGGGAGAGGAGGGGGGGCATTGAAAAGCGCTTCGCAGTCCACAGAGGGTACCGTGTAGGCTAATCGATCGCTAAAGCCTCGCTGCCCGGCGCCCAACACATTCACAGGGCGAGGCGGACAGGAAATCGCTAATTGCTATCGTTCCTGATCCCCCAGATTTACACCCGTGTCCTTGGCTACCAGTGGAGGTGCTATCCTTTTCTGGGGGGAAGGCATGCTCATGCTAACGCTAAGGTATCGTTTCGTAGGCTCAGCTCATCCTTGTGTGACCAAAACCCATTTGTGGGCGCACAAATGACTCGTTTCGGAAAGATCTATCGCTCAGACGAAAGCTCGATGCTAGTAGTTGACTCGCTAGATGCTAATAAAGACGGTTTTGTCCGTCTTTGGATGGTATAATAGTACCACGCTAGGAACATTCCGGTCTAATGGCCTTCATTGAAAGAGCCGGGGAGACACCCTAGCATATTTTAGGCCGTCGCGAAAGCAGAGCAACATGCAGAAGAAGGTGCTTCTGCCATCAATTATTGAGCTACGCAACCGGCGAAGACTTTGCTGTTCACTCTAGCAATCTGGAGTCCATCACATTGGGTGACGTAAGCGCGCACACACACACACACACACACACATAAGAGGGTACGAATGGGCAGGCACACACTTTAAGGTACAGATCCACACACATTTCTGGCAACGGGTCGCAGATACGTCTCCAAACTGGCAGCAATCATGATTGGCCCAGATTGCTACCCGATTTCCCTCCCTCTCTCTCTCTCTCCCTCCCTCCCTCCCTCCCTCCCTACCCACCTACCCTCCCTCCCACCCACCCTCCCACCCACCCTCTGTCCTCCAAAAGAACTCAGTTCCGAGGCAGCTTCTTGTGAGTCATTTGGTATTCTGTCTGGCGCGATCAGCAACCCCTTTTGGTACATTATTGATGCTCACGCATCGTATTCAGGAGAGGAGTCCAATTATGCCTACGAAGTCTACGAGCGAAGCGGTGTGTGGACCGATGTGGACACACACGTGTACACACGCGCAGACGCACACCATATGAAACAATGTGAATTAACGAGAGAAAAAATTCACTTCGCCTGCAGGGCCAAACCCCCTCCCCCCAGAAAACATGCCTTTCCCCCGGATGTGAGGTAGGCCGCTTGCATTAGGTTTCACAGCCTAGCTGCACCAAAACAACCGGTCTTTACCGACCAATCATTTGCCTTCCCTTCTCGACTCCAAGACATTTCGGATGGAATCGAGTTGTTTGTCGGATCCAGTGTGTCCTCCTGTGAAGTTCTTCTCCTCCCAGGGCACCCGACTGGGCCTAAACCTGGGTGCTCCAGGACTTTCCATGATTCGCCGAGCCTCACCGCTGGTTGAGAACCTCGCAAACGTGCTCCTCCTCTGTAGAGACCACACAGCGACAGACAGAGGAGCCAATGTGGTGTTTGTGTATGTGTGTGTGCGTTGCGAAAGACAGACGGGTTTGAGTGTGTGAGATAGAGAGAGTGAGTATGTGTGTGTGTGTGTGTGTGAGTGAGTCAGCGGGTGTGTGTCTGTGTGTGTTGAGTAACAACTGTATCCAAGAGACTCGGCATCTGCATGTGCATGCACCGACATGATGTGTGTGTGTGTGTGTGGAGGTGTGTGTGTGGCCAGGACAATAGAGACAAACAAGCGGCTGTAAGAGAAGATTACAGCAAATGTTGGAAAAGAAAGCCTACCCTTGCTATGTTTAACTGAAGGCTATTTCACAATAGAAATGAGAAGTCTTTTACTGGAAAGGTTCATTTCACTCAGCATTATTTCATGAGCTTCATCTACTTGACGTAAACAGTCTAACCTGGAAGAACACTACAAAGTAGTCGTTTATTTTCTTTCATTTCACCACTGTGCTTTGCTAGCATCGCAGAAGAGAAGCGGCTCGGTTTTTACCTCCACTACGATACTGAGGGAAAGACGCGTCTTATTACTTTCGACAGTCGCGAAGCCTGGACTGTGTACGTTTCGTTTTTTTGGGGGGAAGACGATCGTTTCGGTCCCCCCAGCTAGTGTACCACACAGCTTTCATTTTAATAGGCTTCCCTAAAAGCAAGCGCTAACTCATAGCACTTTACGCTAACAATGAATGGGGTGTCGTAAACGGGGCCCCTTCCAGCCTTTAGCTCGGAATAGCGCTCTTTAAACGGGTGAAGCTTTGTGCCTCGCCGCTTCACGGTCACCGTTTACCTCGCAGTTTGAAGAGCCCTCCTTTGATTCACGAGCTAGCGATGGCCAAAAGACTCAGGTGCAGGCTTGATCACAATTTCCAGCTATTGTCTGCGCACTTGCAAAAGCTTACGTAGCCTATGCGTGTGACTGTGCCTCGAGGAGATATATATAAATATGGTGTGGATCAACGTGCCTCAGTCTGTTCGGAGGCCAATCTATTCGAGCTCAATTGATTCAAGGTGTCAATTCTCACATTTCCCCCATTTTTTCGTTTCGCGGTTTAGCGTTAGCTCGCTCCCGTCTTCAGCTCGCTCATCGCTCTCTCCAATTTTAAAATCTCGGAGGCATAAAAGGCGGTCCCTCTCAAAGATATATGCGTTAAACCTTGGCATCAAATAATATAGGCCCTAGTTGTTTGTGTGTGTGTGTGAGGGTGTGCATAGCTTGGATACTTACGAAGTGTCGTTGTGTTTGTGTTGTGTCCTTGAATGTGTGAGTGTGTGTTGTGTGACTAAAAATAACCTCCGTCGTTCAGGCTTGAATTTATTTCTCTTTTCCTCATTTCCCTTCTCTTTCTTCCGTCTCTCCCTCTCTCCCAGCCCTTCCCCTTTGCGCATGCATACTTAAGTGTGCTTGCATTGCAGATGTTTAGTGGGGGGAAATCGCATGAATTTGCATGGATCTGCAGGACGATTATGTAAACGCCCTTCATGTGCCTGGCTGTCTATCCCCCCCCCCTCTCTCTCCTTTATCACGGGTCTCTCCTACATCCCCTTGCCTCCATCCTCACTCAACTTCTGCTCCGACGAGATCTCAATCGCAGCGGCATACCCCTAAACTCCATTCATCCCGACACTCGCTCACTTTGTTTTGTGGGGAACAAGCAAAAACCCAGTCAGCAAAGGAACAACAGTAATACCCGTTGAAATCTGTGAGTGTGTGTGGGACTGTGGGTTTCGGTCTCAGTGAGGGTTTACCCAGATACAATGGGGACCTGCGTCAGTGCTGCCGGGCTACCACTGGGCTCAACACAGCTCACGTCTCCCACACGACGGCCATTTAGCAAACTCCGTCGTCAAGGACTGAGGTCATTCTCTCTCCCAAGAACAGACGTCCAACAGTCACTGAGGAAAAGCCTTCTGTAAGAGCATTTGTTTACACGGCCCGTACGGGCGCAGGGTTTTAGGGCTTTTCGCACGGCAGTCGGATGAACTGAAGGACCTTTCGGGAGAGACACAAACTGACTGACGGTTGCACTTTTCTGGAATCTCTCCAATGCACTTTGTTAAGAAAAGCCCCCGACAAGACTGGCAAAATCAGGGAAGGGAGAAGGGCTCCGTTTGGAAAGAGACCGGGTTCGTTTACGTGCCGAGAGGAGGAAGCGCTGAGCCTTCTTTGCCCGTCCTCTACGACCTGCCGCGGTACAAAAAAACAACCCAGACAGGCTCTCGGTGCTACAAAGAAGTAGGATTGACGCTTCCTGATTGGCTGGGGCTGACCTCAAAACAACAAAAGTGTGACTTCCTGCCGTTTCGTTTAGCACAGAAACCATTATGCTGTCAGTCTCGGGGCCAGACCCAGACGTTCCAGCGCCCAGCAGACAACACGAACTTAACCGGCCGGCTGGCTGGCTCTCCCCCTGTTCCGGGTGAGACTGGGTCAGAGCCCTACAATGCTCGCGGAGGTCAAGGGTCGCCTGGACGCCCTCTCCGTGGGCGTCACACTGGCTCTAGACCAGACGTGATAGACGGGGCCCATTTAATTACACAACACCCGGGGTGGGGAGGGAGGGAGGGAGGGGGGGTGCAGACACATTAGTCCTTGACAGGAGACGGAGGCGACGTCAGTCCCTGGCGCCGCGCCAAGACCGGCAGACAAGCATCGCACGGACACTGAGGAGGCGCTGGCCGGCCGAACGCCCTTTAAATTTGCGTCGGGAGGAAACTTTTAGAGGGCAGCCGGGCTGCTGGGAAATGTGTGCCCGGTTTATTTAAGAAGTGGAATAGGGAGGAATGTGATTATGGTAAGTAGATTGGCCAAGGGAAATTGTGTGTGTGTGTGCGAGAGAGAAATGGGAACTGCACAGTGTTTTCGGTGCCATCTGGTTTGGTTACAAGAAGCCCGATGGCGTGGGTAAGTGACGGTATCGAAATATTATAAGAGACACAAGATACTTCCTCAGTACGTGTGTCTCTCTATGCTGCCTATTATGGGGCTTATGCAGGTGTCTTGATGCCCCGGATGAAGGTGAGTGCATGTGTGTGTGTGTGTGTGTGTGTGTGAGACACAATTACAGCAGAGTCACTGCAGGTGAAAGGGACATTGGTGCAGTTCCATTAGTATTCCAGACCGGTAGATTATGTATTCAGTACCCGGTGGCAGCAGGTCCAGTAGCAGCGTGTCACCAAGTCAGACCCCAAGACTATCGAGCCAAGAGCACTCCTAATCCACCTTAATCCATTTGCAGGTAAAGACAGGGGGAAAAAAACATAAAAATAGAGAGACACTCGTTAAATACAAATGGAGGCTGCATAGGATCTGACCTTGAGAATTCAAAACGTGACTCTTTTTCTCTCCAAAGTCTCAGAATAAGCAAACAGGATGATTCACCTCAACCTTTTTAACTCGGCACCCCGTGAACTCCAATACCCATAGTTCCTTGAATTTCATCTCGTGTTCCTTCCTGTTTCACATTGTTCTGACAATGAGAGCCTCGACTCCGAGTGTGAACTTGACGACCCAGACAAGCCTGACTGATGAACGCTCACTTCGCCGAGGACATCCATCTCTCCCACTCCTCTTTCCAGGAATTTTAATTAAAAGGAGTTAATCCCACTAATTTGTACCAAATGTGATTGGATAAGGACCTTACAATCTCCAGTGTCCTTTCTATTGGTTGGCTAGGCAGCAGACAAGATCACAGCACGAATCACACTAAATCTACGAGATGTAATTTCATTTCAAATGTGTAATTTTTAGTTAAGTGTAGTCTGATACTATACAAGTCTGAGTGAAGCCAGAAATAATTGTTCTGGTATATTTGGAAATGTCTGTTCTACCCAGTTAATCCTCCTCTCCTCGGTTCTGCTCTCCTCTCATCTCCCCATCTCCTCTCCTCCCACCCTCTGTCTTCTCCTCTTTGATATTCTGCCTTGTACTCCACTAAGGTAGGCTATTCAAAATGCAAGGTGGTCGAACCCACAAGCTATCACTCATTGCAGCAAATAATGCAAATCATGCCAATTGTGTGTGTGTGTGTGTGTTCTGTCAAAATCTGCAGAGACAGATGGTCATGGTGTCTTTCGAGCTCTGTATGTCTGCCTGTCTCCTTTTCTGTCTGTCTGTCGGTCCCCCACCCCCGTCCCCACTCCTCCCCGCCTGGGAAAACAACTGGTCCTGGTTTACAGCTGCAGTAAAAAACCGGAGCAAGGAGCAAATGTTCCGGACAGTTCCGGATCTCCGCTCAAACGCTTTGACTCAGTCCAGGGCGAAAGGTAGTTACAGTTATTGGCATGAAGTGAAGCTCATGACCGAAGCATGATTCTGCAGCGCCAGCCAGGGCACAGAATGTCATGGCCTCCGTTCGTGTATTCCTCCACAACAAGCAGGGCAGACAGGGGGATGGTTTGTTGTGTGCCCAGCCCGGCCCTGTGCTCCAGGCCTGGGCAGGGGTGATGGAACGAGTGCACTCTGGAGTGACAAACACAGGGGGGGATTGTTCCCGGGGCAGGGCTACGTGGCGATGGTGACCACAAGCCCGCGTTGACCGCACGAGGAGTGTTTTGCCCGCCAAAACGCACGACCGTCCCCTTGCGCGTCTCACACTGTCACAGGCATGCACATGGACAACTCCCACAGCACCCCCCCCCCTCCACCCCCCCCCCTCCCTTCCTGTGACCTCAAAGTCAAAAACTCACGCTGATGTCCCATGAGAACGTTCTTCATCCCCCCCTTTCCTTAAGTAACCCCTGAACTCCCCCCTCACCACCGCCCGTCTACAAAACCACTCGGTCAACCTGTGAAGTAACCCTCCCCCTTCCTCCCTTCCCTCGTTCCTCCTGTCGCCAACTAAGGGGTTTAGGGGGGGGGAGGTCAGAGGTCACAGGTCAAGCAGCTGGTAAAGCTCTTTAAGGGCCCTTTTTTTTTACACTACACAGCATTCCTTCACTGCATGGGGCCACTCCACCATCCCTGCTGTATTAGAGAGATAGAGCAAGAGAGAGAGAGAGGGATAGACCGAGTGAGGAAAAGAGAGAGAGAGAGAGAGAGAGAGAGAGAGAGAGAGAGAGAGAGATAGAGAGACTGAGTGATGAAAAGAGAGAGAGAGAGACCGAGAGAGAGAGACCGATTGAGAGAGAGAGAGAGAGTGATGAACAGAAAGAGAGAAAGAGAGAGAGAGAGAGAGAGAGAGAGATACGCACATGCGCACTGGGGGTGGGACTTCGGTGCAAAATCGTCGGTTTTCATGAAATCCGCAACATAACAACAACCGGCACAGCAGCTACAGGGCTGACTTTTGGGGTTGTTTGTTTGTTTTTTTCCCTTTCACTGCCCTGAACGCGCGCGCTGGTGGCTTATAAAGCAGCGCTTTCGAAAGCCCCGTGACTGGTACGTAAACAAGCTCTCTGGCGGTCTGGATGCCCGTGGTGCATTCACCAGCCTCTCTCTGTGTGTGTGTGTGTGTGTGTGTGTGCCACCGCTGCTGCTCTGTGGTGCGAGCCGTCATGCAGAGAACAACAAAGACAGTACAGGGAGAGAGAGGGAGAGCGAGCGAGGGAGAAATCGAGAGAGAGACAGAGAGAGAGAGGGGGAAAGAGGAAGATAGGGAGAGAGAAACTGAAAAAAGAGAGAGAGAGAGCTCTCCCATTCTCATTTCTAAGGGAATATGACGTGTTCACCCACCCAGGGTGGCCAACACACACCCATACACACACCCACACACAGAGGCTCCACAGCACCCCAGGCCAGTGTGAGCCAGTGGGGCCAGTAATGGTCAGAGCAATGAGGGGGCGTCGGTGAACGGCGCCAGGTGAGAGAGACAGGCCTGCGCTGGGGGAGGCTCGCTCGTCCCTCTCCATCAGACACGCTCAATTGGGCTCCCGCACATTCCTGGAATAATGCTCCGAGCACCCATGGAGGGAGGGAGGGATGGAGAGAGAGAGAGAGAGAGAGATGAGAGAGAGAAAAGTAAACAGCAGGGGAGATAAGGATGTTCACATGGAACGGAGGGCGGGGGGGGGGTGGGGGAAGAGAGAGGAAAAGCTAAAAGGAAGATGGTGGGACTAGATAGGCACGAGATAAGAAGAGCAAATACAACAGCAGCCTCCAGATCCAGAGGGGAAAGCAAGCGAGACGGTGGGAGCAGGTGTGTGTGTATCACACCTTCCCCCCCCACCCCCCCATCACCAAGCGGCACCTCATCCAGGTCAATCAGACAGATCGATGTCTGTGATAGGCTGACGCTGGGTGATGGCGGGGGGGAAGGGGGGGGGGAGGAGGGGTACGGGCACACATGCACAAACTTGCCGGGGGCAAGAAAATACTTATTACAGTGAGATCCATTTTTCATTACTGTTGTCATTGGCCCGGCCGACCGTAGCCTGAATGCTGGCGGTACTAGTTTCAGTGAAGGCACGTACAAGAACAAGAGAACTGCCAGCCCTGTTTTAGTGTCAGTGAGAAAAAGATTCAAGTCCAGAAAAGATTTCGCCGAAGCTACTATTGAAACACCTCGACAAAAAGTGAGTTAAGAGGCGCGCTTCACCAACAAAACGCCAGGGACAGATCCGTGAATACGAACGTGCTACGTTATCAGTCCACGGGGGAGGGGGGGGGGCTGTTCGATCGGCAAAATCCGTGGAGAGACAGCCTTCATACTCGGACGAGGAAGTTGAAAACACAACCAATCCTATCTAATCCTATCCCGCCCGGCCCTACCTGGCCCTGCTCGGCCTAGTTAGCAACCGGCGAGCTCGAACCAAATCGAGTGGGCTGCTTTTTTAATCGAAATCACTCCAAGGGGGAGTTCGAACCCCCTAAATTAAAAAGCACTGAGGACCTCAGGCTGCTACGGGTGGGGGGAGACCAAGTCTGAGCAAGGCAGCAGGACTGTAAAATAAAGTAGGGAGGGGGGGGGGCTCACGGGGCAAACAGAAACGCCGCATGTAGAAGGTGATGAATTCGAGCAGGGCTGCTGTGGCGGTTATTAAATCGCAGTTTTTTGGGGGGGTTGGGGGTGGGGGGGTGGAGGAGGGGGGGTGGGGGGTGAGGTTGAGTGCAGGCTCTCTTTCGTTTAACATTTATTCATTTTAAAACAGAGTGCAAGGTGGCATGCGGGAGGGGCCCGGGCTGTTGCTATTAGCTGTTGTCAGGCTTTCTTTCACAGAGGCAAGCTTACATCAGAGGTTAAATTGGGCCGGGGCTGTCCGGGGCGGAGCCCCGGCACATAAGCGGCCGGGTCTGGAGTTCTCCAGCCGATTTTGGCAGTCTGCCTAGTCCATCACGAGCAATGTTGTCCTATATTTACAACTTTTCCATTGCAAATCTATGTTGTTTTAAAACACAATTCTAAATAATGGTAGGGATAGGCTGGCCTAGACATCTGGAGCAAGTTTGAGAAGTAGGCATATCGCGCACGAAAATTATAAATTTACGCTACCGTCTTTGAAGAGGTCGATTTTTTACACACGACAGTGACTGACAGATGGAAAGCTAGCTATAGAGACAATATAAAGATTGAAAGCCAGGCTAAGAAACGTAAACGTATTACCTTGGCTTCACTAGACAATGTTTTACCAATTGGACAAACGGATGTTTGTTTGTTTTACATCAAGCTCCAAAAACTATTTTTCGCTCAAATCAGCCGAAAAAATTCGCTCGCGCGCTATGCGCGCTCGCATTAAGCATGGAAGTCTCTAACTAGCCGCATGACTCATGGCTGAAGTTACGTTTCTCCAGTTTTCCCCCAGGTTGGCAAAAGAAGTATCTCAAAATGCTTCAGATTGATGCTTTAAAATATGGAATATTTAATTTTTCTAATGGGGGAGCATGCACCCGGACCCCCTTAGAGGGGTAATCCTTCTCACCTTTTTCACCCCTGACCCGTTTTCATGCCTGTTATTTACTGCATAATCCACGAAAGATTTGTGAAATTTGCCCCTCGGTCAGAGCCCCCCCACATAGAAAATCCCAATTTAACCCCTGCTTCCCCATCAAAAAAATAAAAACTACAAAAAAATCCAAGCCTGACATACATGCAGGCCAGCTCCAAGTCCTAATCACCGCTGTGGGAGTACACTGAGTACAGTCACGAATCCTTGTTGGAGAGGGTTGGGGGGTACAGGGAAATGGAGAGACACACAGAGAACAAGTGGGAGGAAAGGAGGGAGGGAGAGAGAGAGAGAGAGAGAGAGAGAGAGCGCAAGAGAGCGCAAGAGAGCGAAAGAGAGAGCGAAAGAGAGAGAGAGAGCCTGTGGAAATGACATTTGCTTCCCGGCCAAAGTATAGCCCTTGATTATGAATGGGCGCTTGATTGATGGCCCTGTCGCCCTCCTCGTTCTGAGGGGGGGTGGGGGGTAAATTTGCCGTGTGTGTTTGCAGGGTGCTGGGGGTGGTTGGTGGGGGGGGGATGAGAAATCAGCCGTGAGCTAAAGTGAGTGTGGGCCCCGCCACTCCAGCGCACCTCAAGCTGTTCAGCTGTCATCAGGCGTGCTCAGCAAGCAGCGGGCCCTCTCCATATGGCCTAGGCAGCCTGGCCTGCCATCTCAGGGGACCCACCATTACAAAGTGTGTGTGTGTGTGTGGGCATACGTGTGTGTGTGTGTGTGTGTGTACGTTTGTCTTTGTGAGCATGTGTGCTCGTGTATCCGCTGCGTAACGGGAGCGAGTATGTGTCGACGCACCCTCCCTCCTCCCCTCCACTTTTCTCTCACACACACACACAGACACACAGACACACACACACACGGCAGACACACACACACACACGGCAGACGCCAGCAGCCCGCAGGTAGAGTAAAGTGCAGCCGTGACCCCTGAACCTGGCACATCGGAGGCAGAGGAGGGGTTAAGGGTATTTCCTTTACCCCTGTGTCAGACTGGGATCGCTATGGCGACAGGAGGGGCCCGGATCCTAAAAGAGGAGGACCGCCAAAAGCAAAAGGCACCCCTGCCAAAACGCACTCTCTGGAATTTTACTGGCCTGCCTATTTCTAGAGTGGAGCGCCATGCCACCGAGAGAGAGCACGCACTGCCTCCCAGTCAGGGCTATTTAGAGAGAGAGAGAGAGAGAGAGAGACAGAGAGAGACAGAGAGTGATAGAGAGATAGTGAGAGAGGGGGGAAAGAGAGAGACACAGAGAGAGAGACAGAGAGTAATAGAGAGACAGTGAGAGAGAGGGGAGAGTGATAGAGACAGAGAGAGAGAGAGAGAGACAGACACAGAGACAGAGAGAGAGAGAGAGAGAGAGAGACAGAGAGAGACAGAGAGAGAGAGAGAGAGAGAGAGAGAGAGAGAGAGAGACAGAGAGAGAGAGAGAGAGAGAGAGAGGGAATTGCCATGATTATCACATATCACTCTGAACAGGCACACATCCCCCGGCCTCACTGCCGTCCCCCACACACTGATGAAGTCGTGAGCATTCCTCGTGCTCAACAAAATCTATCTCTCTTTCATCGGGGGTTTAGTCTTAGTCACTGCCCTCTCCGATGCCACGCCTCGACCTCGTCATGAAAGGGCCAGTTACATCAAACACGAGAGCGATCCATACTGCTGTACAACACGGTGTGTACGATCTCGCACACAAGGCCGGCATCCCTGCGCCCGGCGGGGACCCTGGGGTCTGTCAGTGTGACAGCGTGGCGAGGTGGCTCCCGGGGCGGCTCCTGGGGGCGCCTCCCTCGAGCCACGCTTCCTCTTCCCTCCGGCTGTGTCTGCTCGCTCTCACGGCCAAGCAGCACCCGGGAGACAGGGGGGGCCGAGAGGGAGGAGAGAGGGAGGGAGGGGAGAGGAGAGGAAGGAGAGAGGGAGGAGAGAGGGAGAGAGAGGGAGAGAGGGAGGAGAGGGAGAGGGAGGGAGGGAGGGGAGGGGAGAGGGAGGAGAGAGGGAGGGAGGGGAGAGGAAGGAGAGAGGGAGGAGAGAGGGAGGACAGAGGGAGGGAGGGGAGAGGGAGGAGAGAGGGAGGGAGGAGAGAGGAAGGGAGGGGAGGGGAGAGGAAGGAGAGGGAGGGAGGGGAGGAGGGGAGGAGAGAGGGAGGAGAGAGAGAGCAGAGAGGGAGGGAGGGTAGAGGGAGGGAGGGGAGAGGATAGTAATGAGAGGAGGGAGGAAGAGGAGGAGGAGAGAGGGAAGAGAGAGAGAGAGAGGTGAGAGGAGAGAGGGAGCAGAGGAGAGGGAGGAAAGAGAGGGAGGAAAGAGGAGGAGAGAGGGAAGAGAGGAGAGAGAGGTGAGAGGAGAGAGGGAGGAGGGGAGAGGGAGGAGAGGTGAAGGAGGGAGGACAGGAGAGAGAGGTGAGATATAGGAGAGGTGAAAGGAGCATGAAAAGTGGCAGGACAACTTATATGGTATATAAATCGTTTTTATCCCTATACCAAAGCAGGGTCAAAGTTTGACACGATGAAAAATGTTTATCGCAAACTAGCCCCAGCCACTGACACAAAATCTGTTGGAGTTTTTTACACCTGTATTGTAGCAAAATAAAAATACCAGTTTTTATAGAAAACAAGGGTCAAGGAACATTGGTTGCAGATTAATCATAAAGATAACATAACTTATGTGTCGATGCTAACCAGGTCTCGCGAGGACGAGCGACGTGCTAAAGGAGCTGCATTACGGGTCGTCGCCATCTTGTGACTGAACGGTAACCAAAACAACAGCCACCTGTAAGACGGCCACACCGCTTCAAATCCCCCTCCACGGGCCATTCAGGTAAAAGGCGACGTTGTGTTTTTCAAACGAGGGGCCCGGGAGGGAGGAGAGGAGTTAGGGAGAGATGAAGAATCACTGGAAGAGTACGAAAACGATTTTTTGAGGTGCTAACCCAAGCAGCGACTAAGCTCCGCTAATGAATCGCTCTGCCACAGACAAACTCCCCCGAGTACGATCGCAGGGGGAACGCCGTGCGGTCGCCGTAGAGACGGGCGTGGGGGTAATGAGAGGCTGAAGGGTGTGTGTGTGTGTGTTGGTGAAAGGAGGGGTCCTGTGAGCACTTGGGGATTTGTGAATGTCTGTAGTTCCCTATGGGAGTGTGTGTGTGTGTGAGTGTGTGTGAGCGCGCACAGGCTCGCGTGTGGAAAGGTAAGTCGAAAGTAGTAAGAGTGAGTGCGTGCGTGTGTGTGGTGGGGTAGAGGGGGGGGTGGGCGGGAGAGGCTGGAGTGCAGCTGGTCGTCATCTCCCTCCCGTGGAAATGTGAGCCAGCTGTGCCATTCTGGGGCCTGCCCTGCCGAGGCAGATAACACAGGCCCTTTTGTACCCTGCCCCCCCGTACCCTCTGACATTCTCCCTCCCTCCCTCATTCCTCTCATCCCCCTGCTTTCTCTCCCTCTCTCTCTCCGTCACTCTCTCTCCAGCCTTCCTCCCCCCTCCCTCCCCTCCCTTGCTTTCTCCCTCTCCCTCTCCCTCGGGTTTCAACCATTTCCTTCACTCCTGTTCCCCAATCTGCCCCCCTTTCGCATATTCTGTCTCTTTCTCTCTCTCTCTCTCTCTATCTCTCTCCCTCTCTCTCTCTCCTATGTCCGGCATTGTTTTCCCTGTCTTTCTTCATCTCTTTTTATCTCCCCCTCCCTCCCTCCCCCCTCCCCTCCATTCCATCTCACTCTCCTGACGACTAGAGACC
Source organism: Mallotus villosus (assembly GCA_903064625.1). Classification (NCBI taxonomy): domain Eukaryota; kingdom Metazoa; phylum Chordata; class Actinopteri; order Osmeriformes; family Salangidae; genus Mallotus; species Mallotus villosus. The sequence goes on from CAEFZP010005732.1 coordinate 181,338, forward strand.
AGAGTTGCTCGGCGAGGGGGCCTCCAACGCACACAATCACATCTCCAGGCAGGTCAAAACCCACACACACACACACCCAAACAAAGCAAGCGTGCCAACACAAAAACACACGCAGCTACACAACCCAAGCAATCACGAAGCACACACACACAAACATACACATACACAATGTCTAGATTTGATCGCAGTGAGGTGATACCGTCTCGATGGCAGCTGGTCACAAATGAGAAATAATAAGTGTGCCTGGAGCTTTGGGAGATAGATCAAACTCTGGCATGGCATTTCATTGTGTAATAAATGAATCAATGCTAATTAAAATCTTCATTTGTCAGATTAGACTGAGGCGGGGGGGGGTTTAGGGATTGCATTTGAAAAAGAGAGAGGGCGAGAGAGAGGGCGAGAGAGGGAGCGAGGGAGAGAGGGAGCGAAGGAGAGAGAGAGAGCACACGCACTGGGTTGGGAATTGATTGGGTTGGCAATAATTTACAATCCTATTACCACACCAGTACTCTGAGACGCACTCACACACACGCGCGCGTTCGCACGCACACACACACACACACACACCAAAACATACACCTTGTGCTTTCGATCAGCCTTTTCAGAAATTAAATATGGCTCGCATCCAACCTCCCTCCCTTCCTCTTTCTCCCTCTTCTTTTTTTTTCTCCCTCCTTCTCCTTCTCTCCCTCCCTCTTTCACCTCATTCCATCCCCCTCTTTCCTTCATGCTATCCTCCTCTTCTCTCTTTCTCTTCCTCTCTCTCCCTCTCTCCCTCCCTCTCTCCTTTCCCTTGCATTCCACAGATACAACAAATGGCCCAGCTCTGGGTGACATTTTAATGAGAGTGTCCGTGTAGGAGTCGGTCAAACAGGGTGTGGATAAAAAGTGCCCACACACACACACATTCCATCACCAAGTCACCAATCCTCAGCTTCGCTCCACTGACAGAGAAGGATACCGAGGACCACACAAACAACGGCACGCAACACGCTAGCCGGTTGCCTGCTAGCTACATGCTAACGAAACGTCGCTAAAATGACCGGTTACTCCGGTGTGGTTAGCCTGGACAATGCATAACGACTATGTCCTCACGAACAGTTAGTTAACTGTAATAATGACACAGCGATTTTGACACGAGCAGGAGCTCAAAATTATGCCAGGAGGGAAGCGTATGGGAGGGAGCAGTATGACGCCATGGAAGGCCGTCATAGTTAGCTGTGGATACTTAACCTTGGTGAAAGGGTTTTTATTAACCTTTTGAAAGAAAGGGGGTAAACGTATGGAGAGGAAGGGGAGGGAGGGGGGGGAGAGAGTGAGAGCGAGAGAGAGAGGGAGGGGGGAGAGAGAGAGATAGAGGACACTTTCGTAGCTGGGGGTGGATTAATTAGACCAGATATCTGCATGGTTGCACATTTGACTCCCCCCCCCTGCCCACCCCCCGTTTTGGGCCCCCCACTATGAGGAGGCTAAGGACAGACAGGGACACACACGCAGACACACACACACACACACACACACACACACACACAGAGCAGCCCCTGTTGAAGCTTCGCTGACTCCACCGCCATATATAACCTTCAATTAACCTCCCTTCTGAAAGGAAGAGAGAGAGAGGAGAAAATGAAAAGGAGTGAGGGAGAGCTCTGTGTGTGTGTGTGTGTGCGCGTGTGTGTTCTGGATCTCCGCCGCGACATGCTGCATGTGCATATTACTGCGCACGGGCGTGCATGCGCGCGCCTCATTTTCCCACATGTTCGCTTTGCTCGGCAGACAATCAATTCTTCGAAACCTCTGGTGATTACATGCATCTCCCACCACATTGAAATTCAGGACGGGAGACACAGACACACAAACGCTCACACGCACACACGCACACACACGCACACACACAAAGGAAACTCCCGGAGGGAATAGATATCAAGTGCGGCCAGAAGCTTGTCCAATCTTAATAACGTCGTAGAAGCAAGAGCTAGATAAACAAAGGAGGGAGAGGAAAACAGACCTATATCAAATATTGTCTGCTCTTAAATGCTCGTAAATATTGAGCGTTTACCAGAGCAGTAGAGAGAGAGAGAGAGAGGAGAGAGAGAGAGAGAGAGAGAGAGAGGGAGAGAGAGAGACCACGATCTGTTTACCTGGACTCTAGGCTGCTTGCGTGACTTGCCGTCTAGCTTTTTTAGAGGCCTGCGGGGGAAGTGTCTGGCTGGTGTGTGTGTGTGTGTGTGTGTGTGTGTGTGTGTGTGCAGTCGTCACTGCAGACATGCGAGGGCATGTAGCTGACGTGCAGGCAGAGTGTGGAGAAGCACGTCCACCCGCACTCGCTCGCAGGCCCGCTGTGCAAAAACAAGCGGCTACACCTTTTGCAAAACAAACGCACTTCTTGAAGACGGAGAGCACACACACACACACACACACATCGAAACACACACACACGTCACGTGTCACACTCTGGAACGGATACTAACCCACCGACACGCTCCCACTGCCCCGTCTCACCCCCCCCCCGAAAACCTTTATGTCTCCATAAATCTTCTCCTGCACCTAATCTCTCATCACATTCCTGCATGCGTGTAGCAGCTCTGGCCGGCCCACACGTCCACCTCCCTCCCTCTGCCCCCCCCCCTTCCCCTCCCTGGCATTTGCAAGTCGAGCACCTCACCTTCCCATGCGGGCGAGGACGGCGCCCAGGGCAGGGGGAGCGTCTCCGCGGTGACCGCGGGGCAGCACTGATTGATATACAGTAGAATTTTTTTATTACAAAAAAACTAGCTAAACAAACATATGCAAAACAGTGTGTGTGTGTGTGGTGGGGGCAACATGGACATGAGACCACAAGAGGTCATGGGGCTGGAGTTAGGGTTAGAGATTGGGGAAGAGCGAGACGTTGCCGGTACGAGTAGGGCTTTCAAACACGTGCTCACGGCTTCAAACTGCCTGCCTTTCCCACCACGCATGACTGATACAAGACTCAGGGTTACCGTGGCTGATGTTGTGCTGACAAGCGGCCCCTGTGGGCCGCCAGACATGGAGCTAAGTGGCTCCCGGCTAATGAGGAAGTGGTTGAAAGGATGTGTGCAGACAGCCCTGAGTGTGTAGGCGGCCATCTTTGACAAAGTAACGCAAGGCCAACCGGTGGAAATAAAACGACTGGAATGATGCAGCATTTTCTTTCAAATCTCTTTCCACTTCGTCCGGATGCAAAACGCAGGTTTTTGTCCTTTTTCCCCTTCGGGGCACGTCTCCGCGACTTTCCTTGGAGAGCGAAGTGTGCACGTTGTCATTGGCACGACGTGCTTCCAAAGAAAGCAGAGAGGAGAACTTCTCGTTCGATGCGAGGGGTGGGAAAGAGCAAAAAGAAGCAGCCAAACTCCTCCTGTTGCTCAGTGTTTACCCACCATCGCCAGAGGCAGCCCGCTAAAAATAGAGCAAGAGTGTCCCCACGGCTGAGAAGAGTTCCAGGAGACACTGAGTGGATCCGAGGCCAAAACACAGAGAGAGAGAGAGTGTGTGTGTGTGGTCTCAGAACTCAGTCACATGTAGGGGTCGGAGACCGTCAAAGTGGACCGTTCGGGAGGGAAAAACCGTCGCTTGACACGTCGGACTAGAGGGGTCTAGGAGGTGGGGGGGGACGGGACTTTGCTGCTACTCTGACGACTCGTCTCGCCTCTCGCCCGTCCCCCGCTCAGCTCCCTGTCGCTGGAGCGCAGCGACGCGGCCTAGCCTTGCGGCCTAGCAGCCCATCGACGCATTCCAGCCGACAAGGGGGCCTGAACAACTTCCTGTCCACTGCCTACTCTCGGACACACACCACACACACGAGGAGCACACACACGTGCGCGCGGATGAGTGTGCGTCCGAGCGTTGGCGAGTGCGTCCACGCATTCCGCGTCTCTCCCCACAGGATCCACTCCCGTGCAAGTCATTGGCCCGTGCGGCAAGAGTGTGCAAATAGCGAGTGTTCAAATGTTTGTCTTCCATAAATGTGACGTATGCGACAGGGGATACACATGTACAGAATGTAAGTATGCTTGCTGGATGTGTGTGTGTGTGTGTGCCAAGTCCACTGAGTCCTTCTCTGTCTCTGTACCCATACTACGATCTGTGACTACCCAGACGGGGAAAAGGGATGTGGTTAATTGTAATCTGCTGTGAATAATTGGCCGTGTGTGTGTGTGTGTTGCAGACGCATAGCTGTCGCGCGTGTGTGTAAGTGTGTGTGTGTGTAGGGGTGAGGGTGGGAGGGAAGCCGCATTGTCTGGAGGTTAATCCTGGTAGGAGGCCTTGACTGCATGCCAGCCAAGACAACATGCAGGGAGAGGGGCGACACACACACGCACGCACACACACACACACACACACACACACACGCAAACTCATCTGGACACACGGCGATTGTTATCTTGAGCACAAACAGACAGAAAGGTCTTTTTCTCTCTCTCTCGATGAAACATGCATGAGACGCTCGCTGGCTATTTACATGAAACCGCTGCCGTCCCACCTCCACTTACATGAGGGAGGGAGAGAGGAGAGAGAGAGAGGAGAGAGAGAGAGAGAGAGAGGAGAGAGGAGAGAGAGGAGATGAGAGAGAGAGAGAGAGAGAGAGAGAGAGAGAGAGACAGAGAGAGAGGGAAGAAAGGAAGGAAGGAAGGAGGAGAGAGAGAGAGAGAGAGAGAGGGAAGAAAGGAAGGAGAGAGAGAGTTAGAAGAGAAAGAGAAAGAGAGAGACACAGAGAGACAGATGAGCTCTATGGAAAGCAGACAGACGCATACAAACTCCCCTGCAGGCTCGAAAATGATTGCATTTCATGTTTTTTTTCTTCTCCCAGAGAAAAAGGAGAGGTGGCGAGCAAGCCTCTTCACACACCGTCACCGCACCGCCGCACCTTCACCCAAAACCTCTGTTCTCTTCTGCCGTTTCAAAAACGTAATCAAGAATTCCCCCGGACCGACGACAGGCCCGCGGTCCCAGCCTGGTGACTTCAGATATGTCAACGATCCTCCCGGCTCGTTAGAAACCCACATTTTCCACGCTGGTCTGGCATCCGGCTTCATTCATTTCGCGATCATTAATCATCTTAGAGAGGCCAGAAATGTTGGACGCTGCTGCACGGCAAAGAATAAATACATTTAAAAAGGAGGAGAAGTATCAAATGAAAGGTGGGGGGGGGGAAGAAGAAGAGTGAAAAGACGGGTGCTCAGCCCCTACTGGCTGCTCAGGCACCGGCCTTTGATCAGTACAGGAACACAGAAGACGATGTTCTGGACTTAATGGCCGTTAGCTCGTTAAAGGTGGAAGCTGGCTATTGGATTATTCAGCACGAATGGGCAGACTGCCGTGCCTGGCCTGACAAGGGTTTTCAGAGGCAGGTGACCCGCTGCTGTGTGTGTGTGGGGTGTGTGTGTGCCAGAGATGATAGCTGGTGCATTTACACGTAGTCATTTAGCAAACGCTCTTATCCAGAGCGACTTACAGTAAGTACAGGGACATTCTCCCGAGACAAGTGGGGTGAAGTGCCTTGTCCAAGGACACAACGTCATGGGCACGGCCGGGTATCGAACCTGCAACCTTCTGATCACTAGCCCGATTCCCTAACCGCTCAGCCACCTGACTTCACACTGTGTGTGGGGGTGAAACTCATTTTTTGGGGGTCTTTTTTTGTAGTAGATGGCAAGCAGGCCTCGACAAAACCTCCGATTGATAGGGGAGGGTATAGCTCTGTGATTAGAGCATTTGACTGCAGATCAATTCTCTGCACGTTCAAATTCCCCCCCTGTGCCATGCGCCTCATTGGATGAAAGAGTCAGCTGAATGAATACATCAAAATGCAATGAAACTAATAACAACACCATCAGTCTGTACACCTCACCAGACTTGTGAAAAAGCGATTGAATCTCGAGCCCTCTCGAACTCTTTTCAGGGAACAAGGAAATCCATTGATGGTGCGGCTGGTTTGACGTCGTTAAGGTAGGCACATTATTTCTGTTACTGTAATCGAATTTCGCTCGCGTTACTGTTTTCCACTTGAACGCCGTCCAAGGGAGGAGAGAGAGAGAGAGAGAGAGAGAGAGAGAGAGAGAGAGAAGGCGGAGGCCAGGAGAGGGGTTGAGCGAAAGCAGAGCCCCGCCGCGGAGGAATGCAAAAGGAAAATAAAGAGCTGAAAAGAAGAAAAACTCGGAGAGAGAGAGAGAAAATCAATACTTTGCCTCGAAGAGAGGTCTACACCAAAGGTGCAATTATGCTAAATGCATTTTGTTTATGCCACAGTGGCCGCAGAAATGTGCTGTGTTGCCGTTTGCGCCAAGTGGCAGGACCAAATTAAAACATTTTCACATGGGGGGGTTACAGGGGGGGGTTAAGGGGACACAACAAGTAACAATCTATATGGAATTTGCTGTCTTGCCCCCTTTTCTGCCATTTTTTTACAAGGTCGCACAATAACATTTAGCGGCAACAAAGGCCCCACATACAGACAATTCTGCTTTCCATCACTTCTGATTAAAGTCTACAAACACCTTTCTCATTTGGTCCCTGGCAGCTCTAGTAACAACTCCCTGCTTGCACGAGCGCAGGGGAAAATCGAAAAAAATATCCACCTCAACTTTACACAGACACATTAGTGCCTTGGTTTCTAACAAGGTGCCTTGATGTTCGAAGTTTCAGTATCTTGTGTCAACATGAAAAGCACTAAAGACCTTGCACTCCCTACAAACCTAGGTTATACAATACCCTACAGCATATTGCTTTGACTAAAGCACGTCTTGAAAGTGCTGTGTCAAGGCCTGGTGTCCAAATATTTGTTTTCCTTGAGTAGTAATTAAAAGGAACTCGAACAAGGGCACCAGCATGTAACCACATCTGCAGACTGGGTCTTTGAAATTCTTCTGCGTCTTAAATGTCAGCACATACACTCTGAAACCACTTCTGAGGAGACCTGAAAAGCTCCAACCCCACACAGTCTAGACGAAACCTCCAAAACTTCTTAGAGAAAACGTCTTAAAACGACTCTCGGTCTCGAATCGCCATGTTTCTCAACCCGACATAAAACAACACAAATTCTGCCGGCGGTTTGGAGGTCTACGCAGCAACAGCTGGAGGACGAGGAACAAACAAGCAACCAGGCCACATGAAGGAGGCGATGTGAGGCGATGTCGAACGCCGCGCCGCGTCACGAGCCTTGAAGGGCACACCGATGGAGGCAAATTGAAAGGGCGTGGGTGTTGACTGCATACACTAACACCATAACGAGGTTGACTGCGGTAAAATTGCTAGCATGCCGCCGCAGCGATATTCCGAGCCCCGGTTAACGGCGCGTCAATGCCTCTTTGTGGCCCGAGTCGCAACCACGTGGCTGTTTTGTGTCCAAAGACCCGAATAAACGATGTTATCCGACTAATCCGATTAGTAGTCTTTTCCCGCGGTGAGGACGTCCTTGTTCTTCAAAACGCCGGCCTTCCGTGAAATCCGAGGAGATTTACGAAGGGCGAAAATGACAGACTCCGGTGACAGCAGCTGCCTGTACGACGTGACGGAACGTCTGAGTCTGGATTGATATGAACTGCGGGGATCAGCAAACTACCGTACCCATCATGCTTCGCTTCCCAGTAAATGAGTGGAGGGCTTTGACAGCTGAGAAAAGGGACAGGATGGCAGGGGGGGGGAGGGGAATCACTTTAGCGCCCCCCGTCCGCCCCCAGACCCCCCCACCCCCCAGTTGAGAGAGGGCCAATGTCAAAAGACGTTTTCAAAACGAACACGCCGACGGCTTCCTTCGCTGACAAACCGACGCCGTTGGACGCCCATCGCGTGACCGACCTAGCCAGCCTCCAGAGCTGAGCCGAGCAGGGAAGCGAGGTTCAAACCACGACGCACTTAAGCATTCCCGTCGTTTTTCAACGGAGCACACCGAGGACTACCGAGCAATCAGCACGCACCAAATCACGGCTAAACAAGCGTCGAGGGGGATAGCCCGCTCTCCTGCACGCCCACGCCGTAAAACCTTCTAAGCGGAATACACGGCGGAGCGACCGCCATCATTATCTCCACTCTAACACCGATCCCCACTGGCGGGCGCCGAGCTACACTACTGACTTCCGTGAAGGGCACGCACACAGACACGTTGCCACCGGATTGCAGGAGAGCGTAGCGGGGGAGCGGGTGTGTGTAGGTGTGTGTGTGAGTGAGTGTGTGTGTGGTGGTGTGTGTGGAGGAGGTCGGGGGGGTCGGGGTACGTCAGGCTTTCCTAAAAGCCAGCCGAGGCCTTTTCTTTTGGATTGTTTCAGTCCCTCGACAAGCGGGTAGGATATGGGGGGATATGAGGGGTGATTCTCCTTACTGTGGGATCCGGCGTGTCCTTCCAATGCCCCTCTCCAGTAAGCCGGAGTCCTAATCTGGGAGAGGTATCCAACGCTGGCCCACCGGCAAAAAGGCAGCCTCATTAAAATCTGATTGGCGCACATCAAACGGCGAGGTCAACCTGGACGGCCTATCGGGCGGGCGGCTACCGTAGGACTTGCTCCCGTTCTCCTCCTCCCCCCGCTCACTCGCTGTCTTTATCTCGCCTTTTTCTCTTTCTCTTCTACTAATGGTGTCTCTTAGTCAGCCCCTCCTTCCTTCCCTCCCTCCCTCCCCCCTCCACACCACCTGACCTCCCCGCTTCCTTTTTTCCTCTCTCTCGAACACCCTCACACACACTCACTTCTCCTCCCTCTCCTTCCGCCATCCCTCTCACACTCCTCCGTCCTCCCTCCCGCACACCATCTCCCCGCACACACGCGCACACACTCCTGTCTCCAACAGCCCTTCACCCCTCCCTCTCTCACTCCACTCTCCGCCTTGACGGAGCTGGCAGCCTGCATCTCCCAGGACTCCAACCAACCAACCTCCTCCCCCTCCTCCCCCTCCATCCCTCTCTCCACGCAGTACGAAACAAAATGTGCCAGGCTGCCCAGCACACACATCCCTCTCTCCTCCTCTCTCCGGCATGCCCAGTGTCGAGTGCCCACGCGGTATCAGTGGGTCAAGTGTATGCAATCGGCCCCCGGCTAATGCCCCTCACCAGCCGAGACCAAACGATATCACGGGTTCCCAAATACATCGACGGTTTTAGACGCAGTTCGAAAGCGAAGGGGGCAATTGCTGGCGCATGGGGTTAGTTCCTTTTCTAGTCATTAGCGGTTGTGAGCGGTTTGGAAAAACAGCACTTATCTTTGCCATTGGATGAGAGGGAAGAGAGAGATTCATCTCAGCATCTTTTTTCGTTAAGGTCTTAAAGGGCGAGTCTGCGACCTGCGAACGGGAGTTTCAGTAACCGAAACCAACGGGGGGGGTGAAGCGACCGGGAGTCAATGTCACCTTCGGCGTTTGACACCAGGGGCGGGGTGGTCTTGTCACATGATAGACCGCGGAGGGGGCTGATGGATCGCTCGGGCCGAAACTCCGCCTCCACTCCCTGACCCCTGCGGATGAATGGGACACAACTCTGCATTGTTCCCCGCGCTCTCTGAGGGGGAGGCGTCTCCGAGACTGTCCGAACACACACACACACCCATAAACACACACACACACACACCCATAAACACACACACACACACAAACACACACCCATAAACACACATGCGGAAAACATTTATCGTACACAGAAATGTTTGAACACACGCTATTATGGTGTATGGTCATGTTTGAATACACGCACCACACACACACACACTTACACACCCTTACACAGACACACACACCTACACGCAAGAGGCGGTGACGCACCCCATCAGCTTCCATGCTTAAGATCACACTGTTTGTACGTCTACAGTGTATCAAGCTGGAATGTGTTTCCCGCTTGCGGAGCGTGAAAGCCGTTTCCCTCCACGACATCTGGTTGACAAAAGTAATTAGTGCTCGTGATGTTGTTTTTCAATCGCTACACGTTTGTTTGAAAATGTGGCTTTCGCTGGCACGGCCAGGACTTCGGTGCAAAGACATTTCATACGAGCCAGCATTCTCCAGTCACTTAGTCACAAGGGGGCCAAGGGGCCAATAGCCACCACAAACGAAGGCTCACATCCTCCATTTAGACATTCACCACAGAGGTCACGTCCACCAAAGTATGACTCCACACTCCAAAATTCCTGCCTGTTAACGAAACAAAGCCATGCCAAGTTTCTCCCCACCACAGGCCCGAAACTAAAGGCTCTTTGTGTTGCCACACAGACGGACACGCACACACACACACTTAAAAAGATGGAAAGGCCCACCAAGTCACATATCACGCACAAACACAGTTTGCGAATTGAAAGTGATGACCTTACCGCCGCACCAAGTTAGCTCGAAAATAAATCCTATTCCCAAAGTAGTGCAGATACTAGACAAGGAAAGAATCAATACGGGGGTTTGCATGAAATTCCGTCTTTGAAGTCGGTGACTTCGCTCGCGAGTCGAGAAAATAGCTGACTTCAAAAGACGTCCAGGGTTCCTCAAGGTTCCTTCTGGCATTCCATCTCCTTTAAATATAGTTTGTTCTCCAGGCCTCTCTCATGCCTGCTATGCAGTGCTGAAGAGCGTGCACTCAATGTGCTGTGGAAGCAATTTACTGTGGGAAAAACTGTTAAACCTGTTCAAAGCTTATCTAAATACAGAGACACAGATTACGGCTAGGCCGGATTGCACAGAAAGCGTGAAAGTACTTTTAACAGAAATATACAGACGTAACACGTTTTTTTTCCCCCAGGGGGGCTTTACCTGGTCAAAAGGAGTCGACAACAAACTAATGTTGACAGTTGTCACCTATCTGCAACACGTGCAAACGGAATGCCGTTGATACGTGTCGACTGGTCTCTTTTACATTTAGACGCTGATCAATCGGGGCAAAGGGCAGCATCCATCATTTTAAATGATGGCTCTTTTCTCCTCTCTTTCTTTTTCTCTCTTTTTCTCTCCCTCTCTCTCCCTCTCCCTCTTCCTCTCTCTCTGTCTCTCTCTCTCTCTCTCCACACAACCATGCAGGCCTATGCGGCAAACTTGATTCCATGCTTTTCCCAGTTGGCAGGTGTTGGCTGAACAAGACCATTCTGTAATTTACAATGGCGCTTTATGAGCTGCCCAGGCTTGCTTTCTGAGGGGAGTCCATTCCCACAAACACAGGGGTGCGTGCCCGAGGCAGCAGCAGTTCTCTGTGTGGGTAAAACAACATGCTAAACATGATAGCATCATGTTTCTGTGACTACTTTTAAAATTTGGGTTGCTAAGGGCTATTTTCTTTAAGGAAGAGGAGCTTCGGAGTCGCTCAGGGATGCAAAATTACAACGTGGTCTCCCAGCGGTGTGTGAAAAGCAAACCAAAGTAACCGATATCGCCAATTACAACCCCTTTTACAAACCTGCGGTCGTCATATACGAACAAGCTGAGACTAGGGAGATGATTGGTGGACTGTCTCCAGCTACGGTCGACCCAGACTCGTTCTCCACCCTCTGCTCCCAACAGTTGGCGAGTGGAACAGCGGCCGTCTTGGGCATTGTCGAGACAGGAGCACCCCGTTGTTTGGAACGAGCGTCGCTGGATCCATCCATCCAGTTTGGCTCCGGCTGAAGCTGAACCCGGGCTTGCTCTTGGCCTTATGGCAGCAAGTCCCGGTTGGTGCTGCCCAGGGGTTCACATTCATTAGCACATCTTTATCTCTATGCAAATGGCAGGCCCCCAGGTTTCTCCATCTACCTCCTGTTCAAACAGGCTCCCTGTGTCCTCGCCCCCAGCCCCTCCCCAGCTCTCCCCCTCCCGTCACCCCAGGGCAGGGGTGGCAGGCCGGGGCTGCCGAACTCCGGCTGTCCAACCCCCCCTCCCCCCCTCACACCCACCCCCCCCTGGACCCGCTTTTGTCTCCCCTCCCGGTCCCCCCTTTCTTCTCCCGTCTCCCCCCGTGGAGACTACAGATTGGGGGCCGTGCAACGACACATGTCTTGGGGGAGGGACAGTGGGGGTGAGGGTGGAGGGAGGGGGAGCACATTTAGATTTCTCCCCAGTAAGACCGTATCAGAGCATTTGCATGTTCAACTGTTTGTAGGCCTTCCGTTAGCTTCATGGACCAATGGCGTTGCGTTCTTCCACCTCACCCGCCGACGGAGGCCCGTCCCCACACACGATCCCCTCTGTATTCATCGGCGTGTATGACGAGCTCTTTGCATCTCCGCGGTGCCAAAGCACGAAGTCCCCGGGTGTGCGCGCACGCCGCCGCAAGCCTAATCCAGGCCTCGCTCGGCCTCCCGTTTGTCCGGGCGATCTCCTCGCATCAAACGGCAAACAAGACAGGCGTGAGATAACCAGCCCATTTATTTCCTTGTAAACTTTTTCCTCCTCTTTTATTCCCATCCCTGTTCATCCAATTCCTCTCAGCCAGATAAACCAGCAAGCCTCTCTCTCTCTCCTCTCTCTTCCTCTCTCTCCCTCTCTCTCCCTCTCTCTCTCTCTTTGAGTATGCTCACTGGCACGGAAGCCAAGGTCAAACCACAATGTTGACACGATCCCTGAGCTAACGCCGTGGCGACATCAGGAGTATATAAACGCAGACGGTGGCGAAGGGGAACGGTATCATTGTTCTAGACTAATCTCGACAATGGAGAAGAAAGGGAGCCGAAAGCTCTCAATCACCAGCTGCACCCGGAGATCGTCACTTTCCTAAAAACCAAAAAGAAACGAAAGAGGAGGGAGTACGTAAAGCGGTTTAGAACTCGAGACAAATCTCCCCTATTACAGATGAAAAAAAAAGAAGAAAAATACATGAAAAATATATAAAAAATACACACAAAAATCTTCAAAAGTACTACTCTGGCCGCGCATACGACGAATAAATACGTGCGTAGGCCCCTCCCTCTCGTGGCGCTAATCTCCCAGAGGCAGTAGCTCTCTGATTGCTAGGTTGTCGTTCTCTCTCCGGGCACCGTCCCTTTTTAATCAGGATTATCTCCTCTGACACTGAAACTGAAGAGTTAATTCACCTGTCCTCCGTCATTCTCCCCCTCGCCAATTTCTCTCACTGATATCGAGGAAGACGGCCTCACGAAAATTCAAAGGTGAGGAGAGACACGGGAGTGAAGGAGGGAGAGAGGGGAGGGCGAGAGAGATCTGAGAACCTCTTCAGACTCCACCTGCACTAATCATGAAGGGCATCTGCCCCAGTACTTATTGTGGCATCTGCGAAATGGACCTTCTTGTATTTGAGATCGTCGCCTTGCACTTGACTCGTAACCCAGATCGTATCCAGGCATTAACCACTATAATACCGGGGGCCAGCGCTGTGCACTTCTAAATCCCTTGATTATATGATGCACTTACTGTTATATAGGCACTATTGGATGAAAGGTGCTGCTGTATAAATGCATGTCAGTGGAAGAGGACGGAGGGTGCGTGAGAAGGGTCGTCCGTCGATGTCTCTGAGTCAGGTAGATATTTATGATGTGTAGACATGCAAGCATGCACACACACACACACACCAGATATTTACCTGTCAGAGTTAGGGCTGCTGCCATCAAACGACTTTTCACCCCAAACAAATGTCTGAAACGAAAGATCGTTTCTTCTTCTCCAAACAGAGAGGGTACGAAGGTGAGCGTGCGTCAGGGGCAGTTCGTCGTGTTTACCTGTCATCAGAAACACGACGGAGGCGCTCAGTATCTCATGACGATGTGTCACCCTCCGTGCTCCGAGGACGCCAGGCGACGTCCCTTTTCTTATCGACGCGGGGGCAAATGCCGAGGAGACCCCCCGAACTCGTCTCCCGCCCCAGCACCACACACACGTACACACACCCACACGCTCACCCTCTCCCCCCCCCCTTTTTTAACGCACAACTGCCGCACGGCGATTTGTGTATCCAGATCAGAGTACGTGGCCTTTGGAAGAGGGGGAAGGCGGGGGAGGGAGGTGGGCGGGGGAAACGAAAACGAACAAAAACAAGGCGGGTTGAAAAGGCGCTCCGCCGCGAGGGTTGTAATTATCAAATCGTGATTGGGGGCTTTCAGACAGGTGGGTGGGGGAGAAGTGGGGGGTGATTAATACCAAATAAATGCTGTCGTCGAGTCAGTTTGAACGGAGAGGGGAAATGAGAATCGAGTTGGAGGAGGCAGAATAGGGCGCAACAACGCAGGTCTTTTAACCAGGCGGCTTCAGAATATGAAAGCAGTCAGTATTCCATTTAGATGAGGGGGTGGGGTGGGGTGGGTACTGGGTTGTAACACGCCCAGCTGGTAAGTGGGCCACATATAGTGTTGGCTGGGTCCATGACTGAAAGTTGCCATCACTCATAACCAGGAAGTGACCCCCATGCATTGGAAGGAAATGAACAATCGTCCTGACAGGCAGGTAGTTACTCCTGTTTAACCCCAGTCGGACTTGACTGATGCAACATAACAGCCTCCCTCCCATCCCTCCCTCCCCTCTTTCCCTCCCTCCCTCCCTCTTGCCCCTTCTCGTCCCCTCATCTCGGCCTGGATCCTCTCCCCTTCTCGCTCCTCTCCTTCAGAGGCCCATGTTTTCATGCTCGCGCGGCACACAATTACTCGCCACTTACATCCATCAATTATCTGCCTACTCCTGCTGTACCAGACAACCCCCGCCCCCCCCCGTCCCTCCTCCTCCTCTACAACAAACCCTCCCCTCACTTGTGTGTCCGCCCCTCTCCCCGAGCCTCAACCAGCTGAAGACCCCCGCCATCCCTCTCCCCTCCTCACCCCTCCCCACCCCCGACGCCATCCCCAATAACAGATGTCCCTCAATTTCAGGGGGGAAATCACAACAAAGGGCCAGGATTGTGAATGGGGCTCTGCTCTACCCATCCTGCCCTGGGCTTTCTGTTCGGACACAAAGAGCCAGAGGATTAACAGCTTTTAGCACATGATGGAAAAAAAAATACTTCTCCTTCTCCAACTATCCCCCCCCCCGCCACTCCCCACACCCCACCCCCCCCACACACACACACATACACACACACACACACTCCCACAACACCCCCCCCCCACACACACACACACACACACATACACCTCTCCCCACAACCACTTCTGCCCTCCAGGGCCTTTCAGAATCTGGACTCCACGCTCAAGCGTCCCCTCGTTTATACAACCAACCCCCCCTCCTCCTCCTCCTCCTCCCCTCTTGCCCACAAAGGACCCCCTCATACCCCATAAACACCAACCTCCCCACCCCCCACACTCCCCACACTCCCCACACTCCTCCTCCAGCTTGGTGGAATTGGACAGGCTGTTGCGACCTAACCTGTGCCTCAACTGTTGCCAGTCCCCTACAGAAACCCCCTTTCCTGGCAGAGCTCCCAACCCTGGACCTGTTGCCTTCATCCTTTCCCCTTTCCAAAGACACCACTCCTTAGGACAAGTTAATGATGTCAACACTACCATGTCACACTGGAACGCTAAAAGCAAAGAAATAAGAACCAATTCCTTGTCTCACAACTAGGCCTATTTGCTACGGATAATAAGGCCACACAGTTGCAGAGAGGTAACCTAGTAGCCTACAATATTCCTGTCTAGAGGCCTGAGGTAATAAGGGGGGCTTGCACACATTATGTTTGAGTCGTCCGTGATTTCAAAACAGTATCAAAATCTCCCAGAATTCCACAACATCCACAAGTTGGGAGAAGAAGAAAAAAACATTCCAATTTGGTCATTTAGTTCAAGATAACACATGCACTATCTAGGACTGTGCGACACGTCAATGCCGTCTGCCCATTGGTCAAGAGGAAACCTAACGACAGAGCATCAGACCCTAAGTGGAGAATAAACTGCTTCTGGGACCGACCCCCCCCGTCCTCCCCGGGCCGGGACATCGCGATGGGGTGTCTGAAACCTCCCGCGGGCTGTAGCTCCTGGGTGGGGCCGTCCGACTGACAGACCTGGTTTGTGAGGACGCCCCCGAGGGACGCCGCATCAATCCAGGGCCGGCAGCTGGTAATCACACTTAACAAGCTGGAGAGCGGCCCGCTGGTGGAACCAGAGGGGACGACGGGGGGGGGGAAAAAACACGCCTGTCTCGCCAACCCCCAAACAGGGTGTTAATTACGACTCTCCATGAAACACCAGTTTGCATTAACTCCATAACCATAAAGATGAGGGACAAAGCCAGGGCAGGGGGAGGGTTTAGTGTGTGTGTGTGTGTGTGTGTGGCTGTATTATGAGGGGGGCACAAGCATCAACAAGGGTTTACCCATGCCCCTACTCCCATGTGTAAAAGCCATTACCAAAACACCATCAAAGCAGCTGGAGCGAATCATGGCTGTAAAACATGGTATCTGGGGAGGGGGGACGGGAGATACTCGGGCGTTGGCGCGGTGTCACGGCTCCCACGGAGCCGCCAAACACACTTGGGGGGAGTCGACATGACGACCTGTAGTTTGATCAGTCCCCGAGTGGCCAGCTTTTTGGTGGGGGTGTGGGCGACTTTGAAGCTTTAAGCCCCCCAGGCCCTAACAGTCCAGGGAAGTGTGAGATGGACTTTTACTTGGCAGGAGAGGGATAAACCCTGCCGGGCTGCGGACATGATTACGGCGCGCCTCATCTGGCCGGACCCTCTTCCTCCTCTAACCTGCCTCCATCCCCCCCTGGAAGTGATCGGCGCTTGCTCCGGGGGGGGGAGGGCCGACCGTTGAGTTCGGGGGATCCGTTGGGTAAATATCATTTGGGGGAAACAGGCTGCGTTTAGGCTGGGTCTCTGCTCTCCCGACTGTTTCTGTTGTGGGTCCGCGAATTGGTTTGAAGTCCAGGCCAGCCAGCAGGTCTGACGAAGCATTCAACAGATCCATCAACAGGCACCCCCACCATCCCTTCTCCCCTGTGGCAAAGTGGAAGGATGTAATTGTGCCAGAAAGAGACCGAAGGTTCATCCTTGAAGAGGGAGGATGCTATTGTGACGTATTTTTTTTGTTGATGTACATGGCCCAATATCAAAGACTTCTAAATACAGCTACAAGTCTGTCCTGTTGTTCTCTGGACGATTACAAGCGCCCACGGCCGCCGCGCCGACAGCTCATCCAGGTTATCAAAGGAAAAAGGGGGCATCTTAAGAGGCATAATGCCTCCACTCTCCCAGCCAAACAAATTGCACCCAGCGCCAGCTGAAGAGCCCCCGATTTAGCACTCCCAACAAATTAAGAAGAATAAATACAATTAGCGGGCAGAGTAAAGGCACCCTTCGCAGCGCACGCACCCCTCTCTCTCTCCCTCCCCTCTCCTGTGTCATGCAGAAACACGGGAACTCGGAAGCGACTGTTATTAATGCCGCTTTGGCGCCATTGAGGCTGCCGCTCAAGAGCAATATGACTAATTGCGAAGCCCTTGATGTAATTTTTTTTTCCCTCCCTCCCTCGTTTGGGTTTTCGAAATGCAATCAACATAGCGCTGGGTGGTAGGGAAAGGACTTGCTGCAAATCGCTGGAGTGCCTGAAAAATAGTAGGGCAGGTGCGTTTGTGTCTCCTTTTGACTCATGTTTTTGTTGTGTCGTTGTCCTTGCCTAAACCATTTTGTCGTCGCTATAGTTAGATGGCGTGGGCTTGGCCAAGGAGAGCAGTCTCCATAACGACAGGGCACTGCGGCCCCGTGGTACACATCCCTTCACGTTGTCCATGCGGTCTGTGCAAAGAGATCTGGGTCACGGAATTTAATTTCAATATGGAAAACGCCTGGGCATTTGTGCCAACCACAAAGTATAAATACTTCGAGAACTTCAATATGTAGGTCAATTGGTAATGGTTTGCATAAGCTGCCTCTGTGTAAGTCCCTACATAGATACCTTTGGTTATAATATCATTAAAAAAAACTGTTGGCGATATACAGGCCTACAAGTTGTAATGTAATTACCTGCCAGAACTCCAAGTGAGTAAAGAGCAAACAGCAGCAGAGAGCAGACGATTTAAAAACTCCATTTCAAGCCCTCTGAGTTAAATGACTGTACTGACAGACGGCCTGTGGCACTCTTAAATCGCCTCTTTTGATCCTTTCTGAAATGTAGAAAAAGCTCACTACTGATAAGTAAAGGGAAATAAGAAAACAGCTCAGAAAGTAATAATTGCTGGGAAATGAATTTTGTAACCCTTGGGAGGACACCTACAAAGACCTCGGCACAAAAATCATATCCGGGGCACAATTCAATTAACTTTCCTTCAGAGTATGGAAAAAATGCTGGTGGGAAATCAAAAGTTTATTCAATAAACAAAGTTTCAAGAAGAAACATCACTTAAAAAGCGTCCATTCATTACAGCTGCTTACATGGTTGTCAGTCAGGGTTTCATTGATTTGTGATTTTTCCTGAAGCATGTGACAGATCGACGACAACCACTAGTCACAGTTAGCTGCTTTAGTCTTAGAGCCATTGCTTGGAATTTTCCTCAATATTCTTCCTAGCATCTGACGGTGATCAGCTGTGATAAATGGTTCAATTAAACCGACATTAAGGCTCTTGGACACAGTTGATGTGAGACTCACAACATGCTAGGTGTTGTCCAATTACTCTGAAGGACGAGACGTTTTCTCACTCCTGACAATCAACATGTGGCTCTCATCATTATAAATGAGTTTATTTATTCGAATTTACTCAATTTTTTAACGCAAGATGAATGGCAAGCCTACGGCAATAGAATTCAAGGCAGGGCAAACATTGTTACCAGATTGCTCTAGACTGCTCCAGACGTATTTTATTTTATCATTGGAAAATAAAAACACGCACTTTCAATATTGTGATTCATGCAAATCAGTCATGTTTGCTTCTTTGGTCTACATAACAATCAGCTGCTGTCTTATTGGTTTAAAATACCTAATGGCAACAACTAACGGAAATGAATTGGACACAATTGTAAAATAACCCTTATTTGTGTCACAAATACACAGCACAAGACGAAGCATTCAGCAAAGACTTCGGAGAACTAAACTGTGCTTGCACTTTTCCACACAGCATGCATATAGGCTTATGAAAAGTTCCACTCTCCTCTACGCTTAACGAATCTGATGGAGCGAAGTAGCCTACCAATGAATAAACAAATAATGATGTGATGGCTCCGATTGACTAATTTCGAATGGGTTGGTGACGCACTGACCTCCCTTGTAGTTCGTCGAATATCTCATCCACACCAACCAGTAGTCTAATTCTCTTCGAACAACTCCAGAGTCAAAGTACACTTCAGCAGCCTGTAGCTACAGCCATGGCTCAGAAGTCAATGTTTGGGTAGGCTACATAAACCCAACCAACCATTCAAATAGGCTACTCTGAACACTCTTTTCTACGCGACTGTAGAAAAGGCTATTCATTGGAATTTAGGCCAGGTAATGGGTAACTGCATTATAAAGCATAGTAGCCTATAAAGACAACTTCGTAGGTTCGTCTAGGCTACTATAAGAAAAAAGTAACCGATCTGCACAATTAAACAAAGGAACCGATCCAGTGATCTTAACGACTGTAGCCTACGTTGGTAAAGTTGCAGTATTATAATAACCTTGGTCTTTTTTACAGTTTAAACTCACGCTAAAAAGCCCACATTTTCAATGGTTTGTGTTGCGTGGACAAAGGCTACCGAAGAATAAGCTACAAGTAACGGTGCCGAGACAAGAAAGCAATATAGCCAAGCATAATTAACTTAGGCTACTTTAGGCAATTTGTTGATCAAAATTCTCTGTGAATGCTTGTCAATATTTCTTGTTATTTGAAACTCGAAAAGACAAATAAAAGAACTTACTTGGCGAAAGAAGGATATGTTCAAAAACCGCCCCCTTCGACTTGTTAGTTTATGGGGGGCAGATGCGGGACAATCGTTATAATTTCGTTTCCTCTTCCAGAGCCGTTATTTTGCATCCCACGAGAGTGTAAAACATATATAAAAAAATATTCCAATCTGTACAAGGGCACCGCGCCGACGCGCTTATGTATAGAGCGCACCAATACTAGGCTACTGCATGTTCGTGTGAGGTTGTATTCCGTTTTTATGAATTCGCACGTAGAAGATCGCCACAATAGAACAAAAGTATCCAAGTAAGCCGTGCGACGATTTCCAAATGTGTCTATTTGTCACTGTGGTTATCTCCACGTCCAGGGTTTCGAGTCTTTTCTTCCTAAATCCACCTCATTCGACTGGGGGTAGGGAGACGGGTGTAGAGTGGCCCCCCCTTGCTGCCCGAAAAAAAACGGAGACTGCCTCTCGGCGCTCACGTGACCATCCACTTGTGAATGACACTACAGAGTAGAAACAGATGAGGATTTGGGGTCGAACGTTATTTGAAACCCTTGCTCGACCCCATGCAGAGTAAGTGATGGAGTCGGACAGGGAAAGCAAATCATGCTTATAGTTTGAAGCCAATGAGAAATGTTGGATGAATTATATTTCTTTATCTTCATTCGGGTCGTTTGATTTGATGCCATGTCAGTATCCCCAAAAAACTCAAAAATCCTGAATTTCCCTCACGGGATTAATAAAGTATTTATCTATCTATCTACCCTAAGTAAACTTTAGCAGGTAAAACAGCAGTGAAATATATAGGCTACAGGCCTTAAAATAGGTCATCATTGTATATTACTAAAGCCTATCAAAAAGTGTAAGATATATCTTGAGTGCAGATTCAGGCTTCAACTTGTAGCCTGCAAGTAGACTAAATATAACATTCATATACAAACAGTAAATTGGTTTTGTCTATAAAACCTGGAAATGTGTTGTCTGCACAGTGTAAATATAATGACACTGTAGATATTATACAGTGGGCTACCAAACGTTTTGGAGGCAACACTGAGTGACTGTGTTTTAAAAAAAAACTTTTATAACTAGCTGTAATATAGCCTACTTGCGAGGGACCAAATCCAATGTAATCTCTTTGTTTGTTCCACATTTTAAAGAAGCAAAGGCATAAAACACTATAACCAGTTACCCAATTTGAGGGGAATATGTGAGGTTAACTTTTCACAAGGCTCAAACCCTAATGGCTAGGGGCAGGCAGTCTAAAGACCCATCTCTCGAGTGTGCTTCTCTTCTGATACACGGCACGCCTTTCAGCCTTTCTGCACTTCCTTCCAAACCCGGTGTGACGGGTAACACAACAAGAAAAGGTATTGGACCAAATTGATTTAAATGGCAAAATAAAACGGTATTATTGAATGTTGATTCCCCTTCACCCCCGTGCCTTTTATTCACAGTTGCCTAATTTAATCAGAGCAATAAATCTTCCGACTGCACACACCGCTTCTCCCCTAGTGACGTGGGGCTTAACGTGGTCAATTTCACTTGGGTGAGGAAACGTAGCTCAATGGCCAGGGTTAGTGTGTGTGTGTGTGTGGGGGGGGGGATGAAAAGAGCACTTTACTGCTTGACATGTGCAATCTATAACGGAATAATGAGACCCGCTCAACAATCGGTGCTCGCGTCTCCTCGAACTCACACGGCCCCCTCTCTGCCGTCTCAGTCCGTGTTCGCAGAAGCCACGCAAGGGCACTCGATGCACGCTACCGGAGAGGTTTAAAAAAGCAGAAGTTATTCGGTGGCGGGCAAGTCGCTTAGCCGTTTGGTTCTCCTTTTTAAATCATCCAGGAACAGCGAGACTGTAAGATAGCCATGACTCTGGCTTTGAACCAACATGTACATGACGGGCATACATGATAGATAGATAGATATAAATGTATATTATTCGCAAGGATATTTCTTGGTGATAGCATAGTGGTGACCCCTTCTTCAAGGCCAGGCAAGCCAAGAAAAAAATGCGGGCAAAAAAGTTGGATTCTCCTCACATTTCATTTTGTGTCTGACAATAAAATGTAGGCCAAATGAAAGATGCCCTCAACTCCCACCTCTGCCCCTGTTCATCTCTGTCACCCTGGGGGGAAACTGCACAATCATCTTTAATAGTCGCAGGCCATCGCTCATTCTCCGTCCCTGGAGGGGACAGCCACTTACTACCAAGCTCTAAACGGAGGCCATCTTTTCTCCCTGGAAAATACAATTAAAAACACACACACATGACAGGGCAGCCCTTGAGAGGCACCTTTCACAAGTTTAGTTACTCTAGGTCTCCTCGCCCCTCCTCGCTATTTACTCCTCCCGTGACAGGGTGTTTGTCAGGTATGGTTGGATTGAAGAAGGGGAGGGGGACGACAAGGGGGGACGGGGAAGATATGGTTGCTTGGTTTTATGTCAGGCAACAGGGAAGAGAAAAAAATCCCAGTCAGACTTTCCCCTAGGGAACCCCCCCAGCTCAACACTTAGCACTCAAATATATTCTCGCTTCTGACAGAAACTTGAGGCTTTCATCTGGCGGACATGCAGCTCTGGTATAGGCTGTCGTCTGTCTCTCTGTTACGCTGCTTTCTTCCTGCAGGGAGTGGGGGGGGGGTTCTGTTCAGTGCTGGGGCTGGGGCTGGGGCTGGGGCTGGGGCTTGGGCTGGGGCTGGGGCTGGGGCTGGGGCTGGGGCTGGGGCTGGGGCTGGGGCTGGTTGGTTTTCCCAGCCAGAGCCCCAGCAGCAGGAAGAAGCGCAGACTGACAGCTATTAGAGCGGAACGATGCTCTCTTATCTCCACGGCGATAGAGATCTACAAAGGGGGCTCGGCGGAGATTATGAATTCATTACCTTGATACACAAGCGAAATGAGGGACGGAGGGATGAAGGGATGAACGGATGGAGGAGTGGAGGGATGGCGGTGGGGGCACATGGGAGGGGTGTGTTTTTTCAAATGGGTTTTTGATGTTGACTTCTGGCTCCCGTTTATGTGCCCGAGGGAAGGGATATTGTGATAGCCTTCGAACACAGCAGCTACACTCTAACCCATGCCCTTTGGTAGTATTCGGACCGATCATTGACTGATTTCTTTTGTTGTACCGCCAGTATTTCATCCTCCTAATTACCACATGCATACTGTCCTTCTAGGTATGGTCCTCACAGAACCCTCTCTCCCTTGACTCCGCCTCTGGTCGAGGGGTGTGGCCTGAAATACAGGAAGCAGCGCTCTCGAGGGATTCTTGTAATTGGTTGATAATGATCGACTGACACGTTGCAAGATAGCCTACAGGAAGCCATTAACATTGTGCAGTTCCGTAACCGATTTCCCTCACTCCCTCTCTCATTCTTCTCAGTGACTCATTCTCGGGCGCCCCTGCTCCCCGTCCATTTTCTCCACCGACCATCGCGGCATTCGTACGTGCGTACGCACGCTGGCAAATGCAACGGAAGTCGTCCAAGTAACCAAGACCCAGGGAGGAAAGAGACACAGAGGAAGAGAGAGACTTTGTGTACCGTGTGTGTGTGTGTGCGTCTGACGAAAGGGAGGGAGAGAGATCGAGAGCGACGGAGGGAAAGATAACGAGAGAGAGCAAGAGAGAGAGAGAGAGAGAGAGAGTAGTCTGCCGTTCCCACACACCTCAGTGAGAGCGAGAGTGATGAGTGAAGCCGGGGATATGTTCTCTCTCTGGACCGTTGGCCCTCTGGCAGACAGACTTGACTGGCTGGCCGGTGAGCAGCGTCTTCCTTATATGGTCGGTGGGGGGACAGTGCAAGAGGGCGCAGCAGTGCTGTGTTTACACAGGGGAGGGGTCGAGAGGTCAAAGTACCGCCACGGTGCAGAGCAAATACAGCTCCGCCACTGACAGAGAGCCATTCCGGGGCATTCTCCCCCCTCGCCCCCTACGAACCGAAGAGGCGTACGTGTATGCGAGCGCGCGGGGCGATTGTTTGGTTTGAGCACAAACACTCACCGACTCCTTCACTCACACACTTCACTGAAGTAGACGCCCTACGACAAAAAATGATTATCCACCTACACACACACACCATGACACGTTCACAGCGGACGGTTGATGGGAGTCAATGGAAAGAGAAGCTAAATTTAACCCATCGGTGCCTGTAGGCGGGGACTGCCGGCCTTGTCTGTCTACTACGTGGCTTCTCTGGGTGATGTTTATGCTGTGCCCAGCACAGGAGAGAAAGGATTTGCCCACACAGCACTGTGCTCTCAACCAGGTTCTAAGTGAGGCTGGCAAGCCCGGGCCGGAACATTCTCTCTGGCCTGCTCAGGATTAGGCAAGGCCCTCGGGGCCACGCTGCACTGGGCGCATTAATAGAGGCAAGATAGCATCTCCAAACCAACCTTTTAATACCCCCACATCGATGTTTTGTCAGTCACCTCCCTCAAAATGGAGGGGGTGGGCTCATGACTGTTACGAAACAACTTCTGTGATAAAAGTCATTTTTTGGGGGGGTTGTTGGTTTTAGGGGCTGTGAAATTACGGGTTGTAGTGTTTTAATTTGACTTGGTTATCAAAGTTGACGCTTGACTGGAACTATATAACCATTAAGAATGAATCCTTGGCAGGGTTCCAAACTGGGAATACAAGGCTTACAAGCCAGAAAATGCCAAACAAAACAAATTTGAATCATACACCCCGAAGACCTGAACATAATTCACACCAAAAAAAAGAACTTCAGAACGCGACATATTGCTTAACCAACTTCCATGACCGATACACACCAACAAAACGCCTTTGATTCTAAAATACCATGAAATGATATACGCCGGTGTAATCAAATTCATTACCTCAAGACTTGAGCTTCATTTACATTTCTTTAAATACAGCCGTAAATAATTGGAGCGTTTATAATTGAATAATGCTAATTCATCGCAGCTCTCTTTTATGATGTGTATTACTGGGAAAGGGTACCGCGAGCTAGCGCAGCAAAGTGCCCACGGCACATAGGGCAGCACTCGCAGGCACATTAACCAGCCCTGTCAGGCACCACGGGCCATGCTAGTGCCTAACCCACTAAAATGCCTCCAACGCTAGCTGTAAAGATTTATAAAGCTTTGCTTAATTGCCTCGCTAACACGGTAGAGGCCTTATAACTAAGGCTTGCTCCGTCCCCAGGAAAGCCCACCTAGCTGTAGTAACGAGGCCAGATCATTGCTCGTCCAGGAGTTCCATCTCCTGAGGGAATTATCCAGTCAAGCCCCGAAGTACCACACACACACACACACACACACGGGGGAAAGGCTACCGAAAGCCAAAAACTAGAAAGTACACACTAGCTAACTGTGATAAAATAGCTGGATAAAGCCTGCGAAAAAAAAAGGAGTCCTTCGTTCCACGCATTCAATTAAAAACAGCCAAATAAGACACTGATGGCGTGACAGGCCCCCTCTGCTTCCTGTCTCCTGCTCTGTGCAATCCCGCTCCGGGGGGTCCAGATGTGCCAGCCCTCCATTCTCCACTTTCACAGTCAACTGAAGCAGGTCATTGAGTGCCCACAGTGTCATCTCCCTCAATATGCTGAGCGTGCCCGCTCGCTTCACATCCGTCTCTAGCTGCGGCGGCCCTCCAGGAAGAGCGCTCTGTTGCTTTGCGTGTACGGAAGGCCGTGTGTGCTCACGTTCCCGCCGCCGGTCTCCCCACCTGTCAGCAGGGTTGCATCTTTTCTCGGAAACGTCTCGTACAGAACAAACATACCAGAGGCGCGTCTAACGGTTCCGTTTGTGTGCGTGCGTGCATGCATGCGGTGTTGCAACCAAATGGATGGATTCATCTCAAAAGGCAACTCGAAACAGATGAAGTATCGACTGGGCGGAGTGAGTTTTTACCCTTCTCTAACCTTAACAATACTCAAAACTTGGAATTGTGGGAGTGTAAGATTGCATGCAGATGAGGTAAACAGGCTTCAGTTTTAACCTGATCTGACAGGTAGATGATGATGGCTTTCTTTCAGCTGGCGTCAGCTGTCAATATTGATTGATGGGCCTGGCCAACGGAAGACACGTAGACCCAGAGTGTTGCCAGATCTTATCACAGCCTGGCAAGGAAATCAATGGTACCTTACCTTATGGTGCTTTAAGCTCAGTGTTTCTCAACCCTAGTCCACTGGACTCACTGCCAAGCATGTTTTCCCTGCTCCAACACACCTGATTCTAATCTATGGTCGTTATCAGGCTTCTGCTGAGATTGATAACAGGCCATTTATTCGAATCAGGTGTGTTGGAGCTGGGAAACATCTAGAACATGCAGGACAGTGGATACGATGTAATACAATGAAAACCTTTGTTAAACATAGCTTAAAATGTAACCAAATATATTGTCGCACAGAAGCATGCAATTGTAGATACTGTATGTACTGTAGCTGTATAACTACATCAACGGGGGCATGTTGTGCTTGAGGTAGTTATTGTTGTAGCTTTAATGCTTCCACATTGTTATACCAGTGGAGTAGCATTTAGCAAAAAAAGGATTCATGTTTTCTGTATGGGCTAGAGCATTCAAGGACAACACTAATGATCTATCTCCAGTCATGATGGTAGCGAAACGCCATGCAAAGTTTAGTGACCACTTACTGCTCTGTTGTTTTCAAAATCCCTTTAGCTTCATGTCTTCCGTTGTCTCTGGCGCTTGGTCTTCCTCTTGTTGCTCGGGCGTACCTTCGGCCGGAGAGGGGGAAGAAATGAAAGAGAAACGTTAATGAAAGGGACTGCGAGATTAACTGCTCTCCTCGAGTGGAGGACCGAACGCCGAGATGATGTTATTCCTCTCCCGCTCTCTCACACGCACACTCTCTCTCTCTCTCTCTCTCTGTCTCTCTCTCTCTCTCTCTCTTTGTCTCTATGTCTCTCTTTCTTTCTGCCCTTCGTGACCACGGCACCGAGTCTCGGGGCTAGGAGGAGGCCTGCTGATTGCGGGAGAACATTGGAGCTCGAATCTGCATTAAATCCCACTTGGCTTTTTTTGATCATTTTCTCCTTCACATCTATAATGAGCCTGGCTTGAGACTTTCTGGAGGCATGTGTGTTTGTGGAAGAGAGAGAGAAAAGAGGAGAGAGAAGAGAGAGAGAAAGCTAGAGCACGTGTGTGCGTGCACATGCATGTTTCTGCACTCAATATTCAGTCTCGGTTGCTCTGGAGCCATAGGTGGCACGTTCGGCTGTTTGACCCATGGGAGGGGTTAGAGGTGAGGGGGGCTCTCTCAACCAAAGGTCAGATGATCTCATCATTACCAGAACTCTGGATCTCTAGATATTACGATAAAAAACATAATTACGACGGACGACTCTCAACCCGAACACCTCAACCATTTCCACCCCCCCCCCTCTCAACGTGTTGTGTTTCCTGTTGCATTGCCAGCATCAGAGTGTGCAGAATGTAGTTTCACCCCCTGTCTCACTATCTGTCTTTAAACTCCTTTAAACTCCTACACTTTCAGCTCTCTCTCCCAGCCTCGTCCTTCCCTTCGTCATCCTCTCTCGTCCCTCTGTTCCCTGATCTCTGCGCCTCGTCCCTGGGAAGGCCCCGAGCTTCCTCTGGGGGCGTCGTTACCCCCGACAACCAGACAGCAGGCTCATGATGATTCCTCATCCTGACAGGGCGTTTGAATCCCAGCCCCAGCCAATCAGAGCAGCTAAAAGGGGCTGTGTCGAGTCCCATGTGGAGCTCCTGCGGGGCGGGGGGGCGTGCACGCAGAGACGGATGGTGTGTGTGTTTTTTCTGTGTGTGTGATAGAGAGCGAGTGTGTGTGCGGGTCAAAGTGTATACGTGTTTGCTGTACTTTCGAGTGTATTTAGGACTGTGTGTGTCGACGGGGGGGGTGAAGGTTGTGGGCTGCAGCGCCCCCTCCCATCCCATCCCCTCCGCCCCCCTCACGACACACACACACACACACCCTTCCCCCTTTGTAGACAATCCGCTGCCAAGATGGGCACGCAGGGAATTTGTTTAACGTACAGCATTTATTCTCCGCACACACGCTGTTGCACTACCGCTCCCCCCGTAGCCATGAGACACTCCCTTGGCGGGGAAGCTTCACCATTAATCAGCCTGAAGATAGCATAGCATGGGCTAGTTAGCATGCAGGCTAACAGGCTAGCAGGCTAAGTGACTCCATGGAAAGCTAACCTGAAAGGGCTACCTGGCAGCTGTGCGGCTAGCCGTGTCAAAATGGGGGCATTCAGAAGTGCTAGCTGTCATTGGGGCGGTGATGGGTAAACATGTTTTCGTATGAGAGGAGGGCGAGGCCGCCGTTCCAGTCATGTGGAAAGCAGCTCCGGTTTGTTTTCTCATGACCCTGCAACATATTGGCATGAAGTTTAGTCACCGCAGAGCCAGATGGCCAAGCATCATGGTGCATTGTAAATCGGGAGGTGGTGGAAAAAGGATGAAAACATATTCGCAGTGAAAAGGTCTCTCTCCTTTCAAACATATTTTTTTTCCCACCCTGTAATGTGATGGCCCCTTGGTCAAAGGGAAATTATGTTTAGCATAAACATGGACATGGGATAATACGGTGACAAACTCAAATATCTACAAATGTCAACCGGAGTCATGATTGTTAAACAAGAATCCCTTTACCAAACAACTTAGGAAATAAGACTTCTGAAAATGCCACTGTCTGTTTGTGTTTGACATTCCAGTATGCATCATATTTCTATGTATTTACAGATTTTAAAAAAGGAATAAAAAATCTCAGCAAATTGGGTTGCTAAATGAAGAGCTGGCCCTTTTTCGCACGTTTTCACTCGATAAGGACATTGCCATGGAAACCTGTGACACCCGGCGTCTCATCATATCTTTTCACCTTGTGTGAACCCCCACCCTCCTATACCTTGTCCCCCGATGTTTTGAGGGCATGACCCAATTCTTGTGCCGCCAAAGCAATTAAAACTGGTCCTCCACCATGGCACAAGAGATAGACAGAAGACAGGGAGAAAGACACACAGAGAGAGAGAGAGACAGAGAGAGTGAGAGAGATCGAGAAAAAGAGAGAGAGAGAGAGATCAAGAGAAAGAGAGAGACAGAGAGAGGGAGGGAGGGAGGGAGGGAGGGAGAGAGGGAGAGAGAGAGAGAGAGAGAGAGAGAGAGAGACGAGAGAGAGAGAGAGAGAGAGAGAGAAAAAGCTCACCTAAGCTCCTCTAATATATTTGACAGATAGTGGATCTCTGCTCTTGGCAGTCATCCATTGTCTGCCCGAGGGGAAGGTCAGTAACTCATCCCCCCGCTCTCCTCTCCTCACCGCCATTTTTCTCTCCACAAGTTACAATGAAACGCACACATGAATCCATTATACAAGGTAGACACGTATCACAGACAAATATAGTTACACACTGCTTTATTTTCACAGCCTTAGTAGCAGAGATACTGTGAACAAGTCAGATCCTCGAGATAATGAGGCAACACTTGAATCTGAGGTACACTGTAGAATGTAAGTATGGTTTCGTTTCGATTGCATACAGAAGTATCGTAAACAAAACGTTCTATCCAAGTGTCATGGAAATGTAATGTCTGAATGTGCCCATCTTTCTCAGAAAGCAGTCCATTGACATTCAGAGAACATTTGGGATTCAGCCAAGGCCTTTTGACTGAATGAAAAGCTATGTTTGAGACGAGAATTAATTAAGTCTGGGGTTTTTTTTGGTCAGTGAAGTTCAGGCCTTGAAAAACGAAAGACAGCTAAATCTGCTGCATGGACAGCAAAAGGCAAATATATTCCAAATGAAGGCAACTGGAAATTTGAACTAATGTCACAGAAGAAACAATGAAATGACCTGGAATTGCGGGAGCTTTGCATACACAAAAAGAATGGGAAATTCTACCGTCCACACACCTGAGGAGCATGAACAGTATCGCACGTGACGCGTCCTCGCGTGTTCGGATGCAACGTTCTCTCTCGAGCAACGGACAGAACAGAGCTCCTATCTCTCCTCGAAGACAGTGCCCCAGTACCCCAGTAGGGTAGAAGTAAATAAATACCATTCAAAACCGTCAGATTATAAACAGGAGTCGGTTCAATCCCAGCGCCTTTGTCATCCCTCCCCCCTCCTCTCTGCGTGCGGCTCCCCAGACGAGCCGCTCCGGCGGTGGCTGCCTCTCTGACTCAGGTTTCATTAAGGTGGCCTGTTTTGCTCAGATAAGTGCGACAGCGCCCATTATATTAGCCGGCTCTCAGCGAAGCCGAATTATAATTACCGCTGGGTTCTCTCTGGCAGTGTTGCCACCACCCCCCCACACACACCATCCCTCCCTCCCTCTCTCTCCTGTCTCTCCTGCATGTCTCTCCTCCTGGTTTAGAGGTTGGAGCCGCTAGTGGGTGGAGCTGGTGTGAGTGTGTGTGGGATATGGTGGTGGGGGGGGGGTGTGGGGGATTATTCAATTAGTACACCTGCCCCCCACTAAAGATCCAGCACTCACTCGCTAAATCACTAAATCTGACACCGTCGATGTCGATATTAATATTAATATTGCAATAAATAACGTTATTGTAAGAGCTTGTGTTAAGGCTGATGATACATCCTGAATGATCAAATAGGCCTTCCTTCTCCCGCACCTCCTGGGACCCCACACACACACACACACACACTCACACACACACCAACACACACTCACACAATGCTAGGGTGGTTAGTGCGCTAGCCCAGAGAGTAAATCTCCGATGCCCTTCAGTGGGGCGATGGTGACATTGGATTGGAACACAGGCTTTGGTCACAGATGTGTCCTGGCTATAGCGGGAACCGGACACTGGATTAATTACGATAAATCATCTCCAACAACGACTGCTCAGACCGTTCTGTCCCCCGCTCCCAGACGTTCTCACATTTTATAAGCTGCACGGCCGGTTGCAACCCGTCCGCTTCTACTACTGTACAGACGACAGCCCATATTTCTCTGAGGAAAGCTAAGATATCACTATCACATCTTTATGTTATGCTGTAAATCTCCAGATTAGTTGTTTGGGAAAAGAGATGGCACTCATCAAATTGGAGAGAGAGGCACGGAAAAATGCGATTGTAAACTTGGTCAACGGCAATTGGAACATAAGTCATTGGTATATTATAGTTGAAGACTGTCTCTGTCATATAAATGTCCACCCCATCTCTGGTGAAAGAACATTTTTGCTGGACAATGTAACCCCCAGATGTGAAAGCATGTGAGAATTTTATGGTTTAGTAAGAGAAAAGTCCATGATTTGCTGTTTCCAACAGTACATTTAACACGCAAAACCATGAATTCAATCTTGGGGATTTGGGTATGCATCGTCATATTCCAAGATGAACCTTTCAGTTTCAGCCTACACAAAGAAACAGACCTCCACTAATATGAAGTTAAGATTATTTGGAAAGGAAATACAAATGTGAATATTTGAGGGGGATATCCACTGGGTCGGAGACATGTTTTATTTTATATCTCCTCACACGCAACGGCTTGTAAATAATTAAATGAACGGATAAATAAGCGTAGAAATATAATCGGTGCTTATGCTCATCGGGGGGTAGACGGGGTAGAGGGTGGGGGGGGGCGGATTTGCCGCATGCCGATTGGCAGGGGGTGGGAATGGGTGGCGAAGGGGAGGGGCTGGAGCCAGAGCCGGAGTCATTTAGTTTATTATTACTATTATCTACTGGTGTAGGGATTTGTGGCATGGAATTCCGGACTGACTTTGACCTCCCCAGCCCTGGACCAGGGGTTCGTAAAGCCCGGATCATCCCCTATAATCCGCTCTCATTAAGGATGAGCTGCATGATAGCGCACCACCACCCTCCACTGGCCTCCCCACTGTGGATAAGTGGCAGCTTTGATGGCAAATTTAATAAATTACTGCTGATCATTGCGTGTGTGCCACTGCTTGGTAAATAAAGTACATGCACCAAAAACCCCAAACCCTTATCAGTGCTTACTGGGGCTGACTTGATTAAGTTGACAATAGCGGCGCCTTGATGTGGGACATTAGGTTGATCAAGAAAGTTTAAGCTCTGCACTTGGAAGTTAAGGAACGATACTGTACTGTACTGTTTCTACTGTTATGAAGTAGATGAGTAGAGCTGGGTTCCTCTCTGTGTCAAAGTATGATGATAGTACCCAGGTTTTATGGTAAAAGTGACCTTTACTCGCCAAGTAAGTGTATACAAAGTAAATTCCTTGTTTGTGTACACCTACTTCTAATGATGATAGTATCTAGGTTTTATGGTAAACGTGACCTTTTTCCTGCTAAATGTACGTGGATTTGAATCCCAAATCGTAGGAGCAGAAGCAAATACCATCTAGCAGGTCTTAGAACATTAATACAATGCACACAATGGGAAACCTTTCAGAGACAAGGTCACTGGCTACTTACTAACATCAAACATATCCCCTGTGGTGAACTAAAACAATGCACCGGTATCTTTCCCTCAACTTCCTGTCTCTGAAATAACTTCCTCTCCGCGGGGGTTCTTCTTAAATAAATTACAGCTTTGCTATCCTCCAAAGATGTGATCTCCGTTCTTGAGCAAATTAAAAATGTAGGCCCATTTACCAAGGTGCCCCGCGTAACTCGAAACAGTGCGGTTGGGAGGCGCAATATTTAATCAGCGCTGTGTCACCTCATCCCTTTGAGTAATGGCGCTGGTCGCCCTGTGCCTGGCGAGTAGGCTGCCCAGGGGGAAGATGCAAGAGTTTCCTCCAGGTGTAATTGATCTACGAGCCCGTTTTATTTTGAAAGCCTCCACTTCTTGAAATGCCAGTCGCGTTTCTCCATAAAGTTTCACCGCGGGGCCCGTCATTCAGATGGAGATGAGTCGGGTCCTCGGTTAATTGTACTCGTTTCTTGTTGCGCCTGGAAGACATGATGGATTTCAATATCTCTCTCCTGAGAGAAGAGTGATCGGTGTTTTAAATGCTCGACTTCACTGGGAGGCTGCTGTTAGGAGAGGGAGGAATGATTTGTCAAAATGGAGGCGATAGGTCAATACAAAGCTGAGGGTGTTGAGTTTGGGTAGAAGCTGGAATACGAAACAAACACTCTTTTCAATGTTCAACGCTCCTCTGAACATCAAATCGGGTGTTGGGGCCATAAAAATGGATGTTGCTTCAGCTAAAGCATACATACAAGCTGACCCACAATCTTTCACAGAATCATTTTTTCCTAAAAACCAAATGATGCAATGTTGGGGAGTCAGAAGCGGCAAAGTTACCTACGATGTATAACACCTGCTTATTAACATTCAATAAAGCTTTAATTAGTGTACACAATTGTCTCTGAAGTTTGCTCACACTCCATCAATGCGGTCTATTTACTGGTTTTCTGTGGGATGAAAAAAAAAGTTAATTAGGTAAGAACTCATTACCAAAACATAATCCGAAAGAACAGACACACAGTGTGGAGTAAATGTCTTCCGTTCATTAAACATCCCGCTAAATAAATGAGATCAGGAGGATGCGGTTTAATAGGCTCCACCTCACAATGAACCCGAGGAGGAGTGTATTGTCGTTTGACCTTCATTAACTGTGTCTATTCATCCCTTGCACTCCGGCGATAAATCAGAAAATGCATTCTATTGTTGCTTTGGCGAACGAGAAATAATGTTTCCCCAACCTACATTTTATTAGCTGTGGTCTTTGCCTTTTAACAGTGACCACATGCTGGAGGAAAACGCTCTTCTAGAATCAATTAGGGTTGTGGAGCGAAGAGAGAGAGAGAGTCCATTAGCGGATATCCTTTTCGGCATTCAACTCCCACAATGCACCTCCCAGGTGTGGGTGTGTGAGGTCACGCCCCTCTCTCCTTACATCAGTCGGAGAGATAACGAGGGAGGGGGCTAGCTGGGGTTGTGATAGCAGTCCTCTCTGGTGTTTGCAGATTTCCTAAGGGGATGCGTTTTGCTTCATTGTTTTTCGCTGCGGAAGCATAGCTGGATTAACCGAATCAGAAGCTTAATCAGACTTGAAACACCAGAGGCAGTGCCGGTGGCCTCATCAACCGGATCCAATAGGCATGGGAGATGTGTGTGCATGTGTGTGTAGCTGTGTATGCATGTGTGTGTGTGTGTGTGTGTGTGTGTGTTGGGAGGGTTGGGAGGGTTGGCAAGGAGATGCAGTTCCCACACCCTCTTGGAGGGTTTTATTTCCAGAGGGCTGGGAGGCAACGGGATTTAGACGCTCCCGGTCGGCCCCCCCGAGAGCTTTCGAGCGAGATTTCTAGCAGCAAACATCTCACTGTTGTTTCAGATGAGCTCTTCAGAGGTTATCGCCGGTGCTTTCCGTGAGCCACGTCGTGCCAAAGCTCCTTCGCGGGGTTAGAGGGAATCGGGAGTCGGTCGGTTTCAAAACGTCGACCCGAATGAAGACATCTCGTCCTGCATTGTTTGCCAGTCACTATCGAAACTATTCGGGCAACCTCAAAAAACACTTTTGATCCGCCCTGCCATTCATGTAGAGCACACGATGAAGTCCTAAATTCTTACTCCTAAAGCGAGCCCAGCCCGTGTTTCCCCAACCCAAAGATCCCCACACGCGAGCCACCTAAATCCTCAAAAACACTCTCTCAGCAAGCCGGAACTGTACGTGCTGTGCCCCAACCCTGCCTCTGCCCAGCCTTAGTCTCCGTGACACCCTGCCTGCCTCTTGCCCCCCCCACCAGCCTTCTCGACAGCAAATCTTTGAGCTCTCGGCTGCACTCTGGCATTGGGGCATCAGCCCCCATTAAGGGCAATCCGCCTTCTCACTGGGGACTTAGAGGAGCGATGAGCCGATTGCCCCCAAACCGGCGGAAATTAGCTTTCACGGGGCAATGTTAGTATAAAAAGGGGATCAAATCCGAAAAAGAAAATGCTGTACAGTCTTTTTTTTTAAGCTCACCCTTCCCCCCCCCTCCTCACATGGTTACAAGGGCCGATCCAAAGATGTTCAGGGAAGGAGAGAAGGAGATATCCGGCCTTAATCTGAGTGGAATAAACACATCAATAAAACACATAGGAGGAATAAACCCTCCCATCTGTCCAGCCCCTGAATGCTGACGCATCTAATCGTGTGATTGGTTGGAGCTCGCCAAAGACACGAAACAATCCCAGGCCGTGTCAACGTTAAAACGCCAAGGGCAACCACGCAGAGGTGTACACGCCGTAGTACCAACGCGAGCGTAGTTACTTTGTGACGTGTATTCCACAAAATATCGAGCATCACATTAGCCTTAGAGTCTTTAGATTCTAAAGAATATTCATCCGTGGTCAGACGGCCCAAAGGTCACCCGAGCCTGGGGACCAAAAAATCCTCCATCCTGGCTCTCCCTCCACCCATCCCAAATGGTACGGGCTGTGCCGCGGGAGGGGGTGGGGGGGAATCGTACACTGTCTTTGTATGGAGGCTTAATTGTGCGGGGAAAATCATTTTTCAACCGCGGCCTCACTCTGCCCATCCCCACGAGGTGCTCTTCTTTAAGAGTAATCATTATGTTTTCGAAGAAGGCCTCTGGGCACACTCCAAATGCAACCGCATGTCCGCCAGCGAACAGTGGGGCCACTCCAGAGGTGTAGCACACGTCCAAACACACCCAGACCAACACACGGGTGAACCCAAGGGACCGGGTTCGAGGGGGAAACTTGGAGCGGCCGAGTCCCTGGCGATTTATCGATCCCGGAATCTCATCAAGGCCTCTCTTGAAGGAGTAAGTAAAACACAAACATCAAAGATCAACTTGTTTTTATGGGGTATGAGGTTTTTTTTCTCCCTTTTTTTTCCTCTCTCTCGCTCCACGCCCACAGCTCTATTTGAAGATGTGTATCTCTCAGCGTTCAATCTGAATGCTCTTAAGGAGAACAGAGAAGGCTAGGCAAAAAAACACTTTAAAGACTAGCAGGGATGCAGCTAATAGCCTTCTGATCAGACAGCTTTTCATCCCTGCCAGATTATCTACAAATCCAATAGCAGGTCTTCAAACACGAACAAAAGGGAACATTCTGTACTAACCAACCCTCCCCATTTGTAAAATCAAGGTCCACTGGATTTGTGTTTGTCCCCTACCATAAATTGAAACGCACGAACCCGAAATAACGACGTCAAAATATTCATTCAGTGTTCCCGACTGCCTGGCACTGCTGTACAAAATGTGACTTGAACTCATTCGGAGGATGCCATTGACAATGCCTCGATAAAATAGCCTTCACTCCCAATTTCTCCATAACCGTCTGGCAGTTTTGGATGATATCATGCAGACTGTATGGACTCACAGTTAAGCACAAGAGGCATTGTGGGACACGTAGTATAAACTCTGGGAGATTGGAGGGCGGAGTCTCGTCTGGAAACAGCCGCTAATCCGTAAGCCCTAAAGTAGTGTAGATATGATAGGATTTAAATTGTGTATGTATATAAATGATATAAACGATACGGGGGTACTTCACAGAGCCTGCATTTCTAAATCTTCAAATGAATAAAACAATTGCATCTCTTATAGATAGGAAAAAATTGTACACACTACGAACGCACGATATATCTATATTTTAAGGGTCTAAATAAATGCTGTATGTGGGTCAGAGACGTGCAAGATGAACGGGGGGAGAGCGACGAGCAGTTTGACGGGGCCTCAGGCTGTGGCCGTGTGTGTCCTCCACCCAACAGGACTAGTTATCACCTGTCAGGGCCTGCTGCATATCATGCGCCGCGACGTGGGCCCTTAGAGAGAGGGCTTACTCAGCCGACAGGTGGTGAGCACGGCAGAGTCAGGGTGGCTGTCTCTGCAGGGGAAACACAACCCTTCATCACACCAGGGCTGCAACCCGTCATCACGGCAAGGTAATATAAACACACGTTAGCGAAAGGTTGTGGGGAGGGGGGGGGTGCGGATGTCTGGGCGAGGTGCGTGGGCGAGGGGAGGGGGGGGAGTGCAACCCTTCATCACACCAGGGATGGGTTTTTTTCCCCTCGCAACCCGTCATCACGGCAAGGTAATATAAACACGCGTTAGCGAAAGGTTGTGGGCGTCTGGGCGAGGTGCGTGGTGCGTGGCCGAGGGAAGGGGGGGAGGGAGAGCGCAACCTCTCTCTTGCTGAGTTCGGTGGTCGAGAGAGATGTTGGTTTGCAGGGCGAACAAGGTTTTAGCGAAGAGGCGAGGTTTTCTCGAATCACGCGGGGCTTCGACGGCATGCAGATGATGATGTTGCTTTCGTGGATCGTTCATGTGGACAGGCACGGCATAAATGGGTTTGCGGGTTGTCGTGTTACCCAAAATGCGGTTGCCAGGTACCTTACGCGGAAGTATATCTTCCGTCTCCACGCTTACATCCGCATGGCCATGTTTTATTCATGGGTAACTAAGGGGCCAGCTAGTGGACATAGCTTGTCCACTAGCTACGGACCTGTTCGGCTACAGCTGCAGGGAGCTGCCATGCTGATGTACAGTGGAGATAGTATCTAGCATCGTGGCTATTGTTAGCGGCAGCCTGACCCCCCCCCTATCATCATCATCCTCCACACCCCCACACCCCCGCAGCTTTGTGTTACACTATCCTATCCTCCAAGGTTGTGACGAGAGGCCATGTCTAGCAGGTTCCTGTCTCCGTCCCCGGAGGAGGGTGGGGACAGAAATAGCCCTGCCTCACCAGGAGCCAGGAGGGGGGGAGGGGGGGGGTGGAGGGGGATTGGACACCTTTTCCAGAACCCAACTGAGAAACCCCCCTGGAGGGAGGCGCCACTGAGCACAGTGGGAAAGAGGGGAGATGGGTTGGGCGAGGGGGGTGTTAGGGGTGGGGGGGGGTGTTCGTCGGTGGGTCAGGGCAGCAACAAGACCCAGATAAGAGGATTATACCGTTATTATCCACCCCTGGGGAGGGGGGCGGGGGCTGCTGGGGAGGGTGCCGGGGGAGGGGAGAGAGGAGAGAGGGAGTTTTTTTTTGCTCTCCCTCAGGGGGCGGATGAGACAGGGTTTTAAAAGGGCGGGACCCCGTTGTTGTCTCTCGACTGACGGAGGCTAACTGGCGACACGGTGCGAGGACGCCGGGGTCGAGGCTTTCACCCCGCTAAATACAGGCTTGTGTGTTCTAACGCCGGCCTGTGAAGGAGGTGAATGGTGGAGTGGTATGACCCCTGTGTCTCTTACCACCCCCTCTCCAGGGAAAGGAGTAATGGACGTGCCCCTAACAGCCTTCTCGTATGCCGATATCGATCGAGAAGCTGCCAGAAATCACAGCCCGAGTGAGGATTCTGTCACTTCTGGAAGGGTCCGGATCATCGGACTAGTTAGCGTACGCCATTAATGGGCACAGACGCACGAAACATCCGATAGATCAATCAGGAGAGGCAAAAATGCTCAATTTCCTCATGGGCCAACTCCATATCTCTTATCCCTAATCTTACCACTGCTAACTGTCAACAGCGGGGGGGATTGGAGGCTTCACTCCGCTTCCATGGAACAGGAAGTTCCAGTCGAGACATCAGAAGTGTTCTGTAATCACAGCCGTTCAAGCGGGCCGCTCACGCGACAGCCGGCGAGTGAATGGTCATGCACTTAAGCGCGCGTCTGTATGAGAAGTGCCCCCGCACGCACACGTGTGTGTGTACTCCACACACAGCAGCGCGCACGCCTCCACCGCTGTGCTGAGGCAGACCGGGCGGAGAGAGGAGCTCTTTCATGGCTGAGAGACGGCAGGAAGTACCTCGCGGGCAGGGGGAGCGACAGGCGATGAGAAGGACAAGCCACGGGGAGAGAGATTCCGCAGAGCCACAATGGCAACCGTCGGGCTTAACCTGCCTCTGCCATTCCAGCACCTCCGATTCAATAGACCAGGTTGAATTCAGAGCTCGCCGGACTTTCCTGCCAAGGAATCAGGTCTGGGGGGGAAACTTCAATTCTCTTTTTTTCCCGCCTCCGGTCAAACTTTTCTCTTTAAAGGAGCAGCCTTCGTTTAGTCCACGACTCGAAAGGCTCACCGGCTAACGGGGAAGCCGAGCGAGGAAGGATAGTATCCAGGACAGTGGCAGCCAGGGTTTACAGAGAGCGGGACTGTAAAAAAAATGATTAGTAGCTTGCGATCCAAAAGTCTCCTATGAGGAGACGCTGTGGGCTGAGGAGAGAGAGAGCTTCGGTCGAGAACGCGGCAGGTGAGGTGCGAGCCGTCTGCTCGGGTGGTTTCCCACCGTCTGGGTCGGCGCCGTCGATCTGCCGAGAGACCGGAGGAACGGCGAAGCGGGAGAGATATTACTGAGAACTGTGTCGAGAAAATGACATTTCCTGCCTTGCTTTTACAAGACGTGTGACCTTTGCCCTCTGGGTGGCTCTGTTTCCATTAGTTCACACACACACACACACACACACACACACACACACACACACACACACACAGGCAGACACACACACACACACACACACACACACACACAAGCACTCACTGTCCAACAGTCAATATATTCTGAAGAATCGCCTCCCCCTGGGAACTAGCAGGCAATCTGCAGCCGTCTATGGCCCAGTGCAATGAAAGAGCTTGTGATTGCATTCGACCGTCCCTTAAAAAGATGTCATACATCAAACAGCAACAGATAAAAAAGCATCTCGGCAACGTTAATCAGTGTAGTGGCTTTCATGGCCACACAACCATTTGTCTCAATATTATGAATAGGGCAGCCGACACTGTCTTTCATTAAAAAGCCCAGATGTAAATAAGGAGATAACAGTGTTGTGGTCACCCTGGCGGATACGCTCCCCCCCCCCACATTAGAACCCACCGGATCCTGCCTGGTTTTTATTGTGTTATTCGGAGAAGGAACAATGTGACCTTGAGAGACAAGGGGTGTTTGATGGCTCGTGTAAGTGTGCGTTTGAGAGGCACATTTATGAGTGTGTCTTGTGTGTGTGTACTCGTGTGTGATGCGGTTGTGTGACGGCGTCCCCACACACAGTCCCCCCATCCTCCCACGCCGTCGGTTGACCGTGTGGGCACCCTCGCATTCGCATTCCCGGTCGACCGCGGCCGAGCGTCCCCGCTTTAGCGGACCGAGTTTCTCCTCGGATGCGGATTCCGTCATCCAACGAAACGCCTGTAAAAGCTTCATTGCGACGACGCCGACCCCTCCCCTGACCTTTGCTACCCCCGCGGCTGCCTCTCCATCAAATGAGGAACGCGGCACTCCCGACTATCGCCACGGATACAAGCGGAAAGATCAATAAAGGAACAAGCAATTCCACCTCACGCGCTCCCCTAAATGCTTAAAAAGTCACTCGAGAGCCACTTTAACGTGCCTGTGGGCTACTTAGATAACAGCTCAGGTCCTATCCTAAGGCTGGACGAGTATTTTGTTTGGGTGCGTGCTAAACGTTTCCGTTTACCCACTTTAAAAACCCCACTAAAGGCCGCGAGTGTCGAGATCGGCGTTTGTTATTAGCCTGTGGAAGGTTCCGGTAGCCGCTGGCTCAGTGCTCGTGGTCGTGTTTGTTTGTACCATGTGACCAAACAGTCCATTGAGAACACAAGGTCGCGTGTAGCGCTTGTACGGTGACTTGTCCGGTCTTTGTTCGGCGAAACGGCCCCGAGGCACAGACACTAACACGCCGTGACATATCAAGACTGCCATCTGTTCGAATGCCCTCTACTGTATACGTAAGCGATGAGGTCAGTGCACAGCGTGACTGCTATCAGTCAGGTCAGTACAGACTCCCAAGGCCTCACCCTAACACGAGATCTCCACACATTCTCCTGGCCACGACCAAAAACTAACAGACCACAAAAGACAAATGCGCGAGCGGTGACGTCACAAACGGCGATCCCACGCACACAAAGACAACGACCACGCTCTTCCGTTCCCGCCTCCCCCAAAGGCGCCGCGTCCTTGGGAGATCCAAGAATGTGGCGACGGATTCATCGAAAGCCCCTGCCGAATTCCCCTCTCTCCGGCTCATCAAAGCACCCGGAGAAGGCTTGCCTTCTAATTGCTTGCCAGGGACAACTGCCACCACAGAGTGAAAAAGCACCCAAGGTTGCCTGAATGACGGAGGAAGGCGCCTCTGAAAAGCTGGGGGAAGGATGACGAGGGAGACGAGGTAGAGAGGAAGGTGAGCGCTCCTCCTTCAGAAGCGTACTCCTTTCTTCTCGCGTGCTTACCTCCCCCCCCTTGCTCTTTCTTCCGGGACTCTCTCTCTCTCTCCGCTTTTCTCTCCCCCGTCGCCCCCACTCACCCTCTCACTCAGTCAATCATTCATTGGCTCGCTCACTCCCTCCGTCTCCATCGCTCTACTTCTTCCTAATCATCGGCTGCTTTCCCTCGCTCCCTGACCCCTCCTGCTACCTCTCGACGGCTCGCTCCCTCGTCGGAGAACAGAGGGAGCTAATGCTGTCTCTGAATTATTAATCATCAGACAACAAGGAGTCGAGAGGAGGGAGGAAGCATCTGACGGAAGGTCAACTCGGGGCCTCGGCGCGCCAGAAACCGAACCCCGGCCTCGCTTTGCTTCCCCCTCCTCTCCTCTCCCCTCTCGCTGGCACCGAACGCAGCACGCAGAGAGAGAGCCCTCGGGCGGCGAACGGCAACAAAATATGTGCTTATCGGCCAAGTCGA
Source organism: Mallotus villosus (assembly GCA_903064625.1). Taxonomy (NCBI): domain Eukaryota; kingdom Metazoa; phylum Chordata; class Actinopteri; order Osmeriformes; family Salangidae; genus Mallotus; species Mallotus villosus. Next base: position 222,615 of record CAEFZP010005732.1, read on the forward strand.
ACGCCCACTGCGAGCCGCAACGTGAGGGGGGTGGGTGGAGAGGAGGAGCCGGGGCCGTCTAATAGGACAGCGTCCTGTCGTTTTTTGATCGCAGTTCGCTGCGGGTCACACACGGGGAGCTGCCATTCCGGAAGTGAGGGAGAGAGAGAGAGAGAGAGAGAGAGAGAGAGAGAGAGAGAGAGAGAGAGATGAGAGAGATGAGAGAGAGAGATGAGAGAGAGAGATAGACGAGAGAGATGAGAGAGATAGAGCGAGAGAGAGAGATGAGAGAGAGAGCGACAGGGTGAAAACAAGCCACAATGAGAGGCTTTCTAGCTCTCGAAAGGCATCTCCGCAGCGAGGAGTCGAACCAGTCTCGGGGCCACGCCAAACTGAAAGTAGGGCAGACCATTAGTGATCACAGCTAAGGTAAACTCTGAGCTTTCTCCCGGGGCTGAACCTAAACACAACACAGCCATCGCGGCCCCCCTCGGCACTCTCCCAGGGTACAGCCTGTGATTAAAGACCGACTGGGCACGGGCGGGAGGGGGGCGGGGAAAGTTCCATCTAACCCCTTCACCCTTCCATCACTCCCACCCTGCGGGCGACACACATCCATCATGATCAAGCAGGGCTGGGAGACAAGGGGGGGGTGGGGTGGAAAACACTCAATGGCCAGACACGCATTAGGGACATAAAACCAACCTCTTTAAAGTGAGGTATCTGTGGTGGTGGTGGTGATGGAAGGGGGAGGGGGGTCTGTGTTGCCCAGAGTTAGGAGAGTTAATAAGGATGGAGGTTTGGTGGAGGGGGCAGGTGGGGTTCCCATGGGAACGGGGGCTCGTCAATACACTCTCCTGTATCCCGGGGCAGCTCGAGACCAGCCATCCATCAGGCCTCAACTCCACACACACCATGAGGCTGGGAGAACGAGCCAGATGATTAATGCTGCATGCGCATGGGTAGTCTTTGTCTTGAACATACGCACGCACACACACACACACACTCACACACACCTAGACACACACACCTAGACACCACATGAACGGGACTGGAGGCTAGCTGTGGCAAAGAAAATGGGCTGGCTTTCTTCGCACACCTCTGGAACTGAAGGATATTGACGAATGAGCAAAAGACAGCGACACTCTGTCCACGCTTCAACTATAAAAGGCTTTGATCCGTTTCCGAGCAGTGTCGGTCGTGGGGACTGGTACGGTATACTGTATGTCTGTGTTACACTCCCAGTCACAACCAAATAACAGCCCCACTTCACTATTGTGAGGAACTATAAAGCCATATTGTGAAGAACTATAAACCCGATCTGGCAGTTTTACGACAAAGTAAAATAATCAGCAGGCAATCATTAAGAAGCTTCAATATATAACTCATAACTCACAAGACTACAGGTCTATAATCTTCTTCTTTCTTTTTTTTAACCACATAACTGTCGAAAGCAATAACCGAACTTGATTGCCAATCATCCCGCCACTCATCGTACACGGTCCCAGCAGTCAAGCTGTGCACAGTGCGACATCTTCTTGCACAGACCCCTAATGTCTCGCATGATTACTTCTTACCTAACGTTTACAATGGCGACCGTAGATTCGGCAAGAACCATTAAAAGGCCACTGAACCATGCCTGCCATCCTAAAAAACACCCCCACACACACATAACAGAAGTCCTCTCTGGCGCACTTCTGTCCATCAATCTACCTTTCACCACAAATTCGAGAGGTTACGTTAGCTACGTGCCGTCTAGTGCTTCGTCATTCACTCAGTGAGTGAATGGGGTTCGCCATTTCCGGAAGATTCTTTTCCCGCCCCACCCACCACTCAGGAAGTCAATAGCCTTTTTCTTAGAGGTGGGACATTCATACGACCACGGAATCAATGAGGGCGGCGTGGTGGATGTCTAAAAGGCCTCGCTGGCAGATATAGACAGGTTCGATGAGGCTCCGGCTGCAGATGAGTTCATGTCGTAATGTAAGGGGCAGTCACTCTGGACAATGCCTGCGAAGGATTATTATCGACTAATGTACGGGGTGGGGATTATGAACCGTGAGCGTATAGGGGGAAGGAGACATCCGTAATCTGGCATCATGTAATTCCCTTTCTCTATTGTGGGAGGATGAAGTGCCGTCGTGGAACCTGCTGGAATACGGATCTATTTTGGTGTCTGGCTCACTTCAGAATCCGCTCCTGACCTTGACGAGTCACAAGTATGCTAATGACGTGAAGGAATTCTGCATTCGGTCGGCGGATGCTTTTCGACACGTACGCGACGCGTGATGCGTACAGGCATGTTCTTTTCTGCCGCCAGATTTGACGACGTTGCACAGGTTTCGAAGTGTGGGGGTCATAACCTATCACATACAGTTAAGATCTGTCATACGTCCCCCCGTCCCCCCCCCCTCCTCCTCGCCGCCCAGGGCAGGAGGAAGAGGAGGCAGAGTCTGGGCCCGGCGTCCGTGCCTGTTAGGGACCAAGGCCCCCCATCCCCAGGCCCTGCTGGGGGCCCGCGTTGGCCCCGCGCCGCCGGCCCATCACTCAACTTGATGCATGGTTCCAAGGGGGCACGCATGAGACTTGTCACAACAAGGGTAATGATGTCAGAGCCACTTTATCTCACCGTGGAGGGATGGAGGGGTTCTGGAGCTGAGGAATGTGTGTGTGTGTGTGTGTGGGGTCTAGGCGAACCGCAAGTCTGCTCTGACCTTGGGTGGGGGGATAGTTACGGGCACGTGTGTGTGATGTGTGTGTGTGTGTGGGTATGCGTGTGACGGGTGTGTTGATAAACAGAGTGTTAGGAAGGAATGCTGGCCCATATTCCCTTTCTTAGCTCCCATTTCTCTGTAGCTCTGGTCCTTTCTCTCCATCCCTCCCTTCCTCCCCCTCTCTCCGTTTCGCTCTCATGTATGCATACAATGTTATCTCACAGACTCATCATCCATTATCATTGACATCATCCACTTCTATCTCTCCCGACTCCCATTCTGCTCCCAAGAACCTCTCTCTCTCCCCCCCCCCTCTCTCTCTCTCTCTCTCTGGCCTATCTCTACCCATCTCCATCTCAAGACACATCCCTCTAATGGATTGAAAGTCTTGAGAGGAACCAACAGTCATTTAAAGATTAATGTCATCCCTGATATTTTGAAGGACAGTCTGACCAGGCCGCTGGTGCTGTGTGTCTGAGAGGAGGCGTGTGCGTGCCCCGGGAGAATGTCCGTGTGTGTGTGTGTGTGTGTGTGTGTGTGTCCTCGGCTGGTGCGTCTGACTCGAGAGAGAGAGACAGGACTTGCATGCGTCAGCTCTTCTGAAATGCCCTCCTCATTATCAGCCATTAGACAAAGACAGAGGGAGGATGGGGGGCAGAAGGGGCGGAGCCTTGTCGTAGGGACGAGGCGGAGGATAGGGCCGGCGGCCCGTGTGGGAACATTCAACGCTCCCCCTCTCTCCCACGCCACCGCGGACCCGCTAAAAGGCGGGCGCTTTGGTCAATTAGCCGTCCTTCCTCCTTCGAGGAAGTGGTTCAGCTCTTGAGTGAGCCTTCTCTCCTCCACTTCCTTTACGAGACACAATTAGAGGAGAGACCACGGCGCTGTAAATGAAGGAGAAAACAAACCGTTCGCCGACGCCACTGATACAAAGACAGAATCCCTGCTCTGGCTTCTACAGCCAAGTATTACAGAGGGAGAGGGAGAGGGAGAGGGAGAGGGAGAGGGAGAGGGAGAGGGAGAGGGAGAGGGAGAGGGAGAGGGAGAGGGAGAGGGAGAGGGAGAGGGAGAGGGAGAGGGAGAGGGAGAGGGAGAGGGAGAGGGAGAGGGAGAGGGAGAGGGAGAGGGAGAGGGAGAGGGAGAGGCCAGGAACAGATACGGAAAGCGAGTGAAGCAAGCCGAAGAAAAGAAAGGGAGAGGGAGGGGAAGAGAAGAAGAAGAAGAAGAGAGAGAGCGAGGGAGAGTTAAAGCCCACACAAGCATGTTTGATCTATGGGCTTGCATCTGATCAGGGGAACACAGTTTGGAGAGGCTAGCAGCAGAATGGATGGCCTCCGTGCTTCTCCACACAACCATAAATTAGGGCAAATTTGTCAAAGGCGGGAAAAGACATGGGGTAGAGTATGACGTAGAGGCCTAGCAGGCTACAAATAATACGCGGGGCACAATATACCGTGGGATCCATTATGCTGTCATAATTCGTAGTAGGAGGGAGGCGACTTTCTTCACGACAACGTGCGAATGACAGAGGAAACAGCTAAACAGCTGTACTCTGGAGTAGCACGGTTTCCTTGTCAGAGGAATAACCGTTTGAATAATTACCACCCTGTTTGTAAGTCGCTTTGGGTGGTAGCCTCTGCTGAATGAAGCCATGCAAATGTAATCAAGCTTTATCGCAGATGAATCGAACCTAGATGTTCGAAAGGCTGGCATGTGTCTAAGAAGACAATATACTGTATCTCACATGAACTTGAATTTGTTTTTTGTCTGTGTTGAATTTGCATCAAACGCTAAATAAATGTAGTTTCAAATGCTGATTATTGCTTAAATGGTTTCAAGAGTGGGGCAAAGGAAAAACTTCTCCCATAGATATCTTTATCTAACTTTCTCGGTTCCATAGCATGAAAAAACTAATATAAACCTGATCTGAATTCGAATGGCGCCGCTAGTTTTGAATGGTAATGATAAGCTGGAATTGGACAAAGGCAAACAAAGATTTAAAATGGCCATTCACATGGACGGCTAGTATAATTGTCATGTTTCACTGCATGACACATTAGGAAGAAAAATATATACATTGAGCATAGTCATGACAAAACCTTTTTTAACTCAGGTTCCATGTTGCCTTGCGGAAATGACATTGAAAAGACAGAATAACCCAATTTTCTTCAACATAAAACACAAAACTACACGTCCATGTGCCACACAAAACGTATCTATGCAACAACAACAAAATAAGATGACCGCAATCATTTCGGCTTCTATAGCTGTTGAAAATGGTGACAGACCAGCCTTCAGGGTTTCAGTCGAGAGTCCTTTCAAATCCTTTCATTGGTGCAAATGGAAGGATGCCTTGCATATCAATTTGCTAATACTGTACAGCCTAATCCTGGGTTCAGGGCGCACGGAAGAGAATAATGATTATGCTTGTAAATACAGGCCACAGCGCATGGAGATGCTGACACACACACACACCACACACGTGCACACACACACACACTTCCACTCACACATTCACATTCACCAGTGTACACAAATGCACGGCACATGCATGCACAAACACATCACACAATCCCCCAAGCACACACCACTCCCATGTGAATTGCATGCATTATGGTATGCAGATATACATGCAACACAACACACAACACAACAACACACAGACGCACACACACACACAACGGAAGGCCTAACACTTCACACTTATATTCCTTCGCGCGATTCACGACGTGAAGCATTAGAAGCCCGGAGCAGGGGGTCTGATAAATATTTAACAGGCTCTCTGATGTTGATAATCGCTTTCAGGTACAAAAGATCAAAACAAAGTTAACCGTTTAAGGACCATGAGGTTCAATCTGCAGGGTGCAAGTGCTTTTCAGGGTGGAAACCAAGGACACTCATGAAATATACATAGGAGGTGACTACTGGCTCAAACCAGGTTTGGCATTAGTAATAGACAGTAGAGATATGATGATGGATCATAGTGCTGTGCTTCATAGACCACTGGCCATCGTGCAGAAAGACACAGCTACAGTAATGGAGGAAGCAATCAAGAAATACAATTCTGCATTGCGTATTCCTGTGTGGAGAACATGTGTTTGAATTGTGGTTGAGTCTAGTCTAGTTTTAGAGATGACTTCCCCAAACGTTCCGCAAGTGGCACACCAATTATTCCGTTTGAGTTCCAAACTTAGAGCTCGAGGCTTCGCCCCCAACTTTAACAATATGCCCGTGTCACTCAACGATGACAGCGTGACACGAGGAGAAGAGGAGGAACGCGTTGACCCCAGTTTCTCTCTCACCTCGTTTCCCCATTGAACACGTCGGTGACGAGAGCTTCTGAAGCGCAGCTCGGGAGATGACAAGTGGAGACGCGAGACGGGGAGAGGGGGGAGAGTCAAGAGGGAGATGCAAGTAGACGGGGAGAGAGAGACGGAGGAGAGAGAGCGAGAGGAAGGGAGTCGACGAGGGAACGGACTGGAGGAGTGTGCACTGAGGGTTGAGGAGAGAGAGAGGGAGAGGGAGAGGGAGATGGAGAGGGAGAGAGAGAGAGAGAGAGAGAGAGAGAGAGGGGGGGGGGAGAGACAGGCAGAAAAAAACATGGCAGAAGAAAAGAGATTTCTCCCTGAAACAAATAAAAAAAGTCTGTGCATGCGCCTGGCCAGGGAGAGAGAGAGTTGTCTTCGCCTTTCAATTAAAAAGTAGAACTCGCTGACTTCACAAAGGTGTACAGAGTGGAGGAGGGGTCCGCTATGCCCCCTCCCTGTATGTGGCGGCTCCGCCTACATGCTGAGTCATGTGAGACGACTGCTGAGGCGCACGAGGCCTTCCTTTTTCCCGAAAAAAGCCCTCCTCTCTCGTCTGAAACGTCCTCTTCCGGAAACACGAAAACACTCGGATGAAAGCACCTGGGCGCCCCGCCGCTCTGCTGACAAACCGTATCTCCGTGGAAAGATGAATCAACGTGACGAACGGCCCGCTGCTGAGAAATTGACAGTCCGATTTGGGTTTTGTCAAAGGTCCGTGTGATTTATTTTGGAGGGGGCCATATCTATTACCAACAAAGCAACAACAGCAAGTTGGGGGCAATATGGGGATCCCAAAGAGTGTCTTGCATCACCACACCCACCCCCCACCCCCCTCACCTACACACACAGACACACACACGTCCACACACACGCAGCTTAAAAGAGAAAACCAGCTTCCCCTTCCCCCTGGTTAACTCCACTACATTACCACAACTCAACGTAGCCAGAAAGATATGAATTAAACAGAGGCCATTTCCTCTTGGAAACCAAGCGCCCAGCACTTAGCAGGGAGGCGGCTCGTAAAACAACCTCCCGCGTTTGGCACATCCTTTTCGCCCCAACAAAGCAACAGCAGACATCAATTACCTTGAAGTTTTCCTCGTCTTCCTCTGAAGCACCGTTTATGGTTTGAGTCAACTGACATGCAGCAGCAACTAACCAACCGACCAACCATAAATAAACGGATTGTTTTGTTTTCAGACGGTACAAAACACTGTCAGGTTTAACTTCATTCATTTAGCATTGAAATAAGAGATTTCAAATGGATGGCAGGAAACCATGTAGTCCTGTCCAGAAAGAAACCAGAGACCCTACATACCGTTTCTCTGGAGATTTGAAAGCTAGGTTAGGAATAAGTGAGAGCATACAAATATCGAGCCCATCGTATTTCGCTATAGGTAGCGTGCTTCAATACTGTACAAGTGCTTTTTGACAAATCCCTGGGTTTAGAAACCTCCCGTGTATGTGGTGTCTTCTATTCTTTCAATCATCTTTGTCTCTCCTCTCTCCCCTCCGCTCTCCCTCCTCTCCCAACTCCACACCTGGGGACCCCCACCTTTGAATCCTCTCCATCGCCAGAATAACGAAACTCCTGAAAAACAACCCGGCCAATTCATCGCATGCCATGAATTACAGAGACGCACCCATCTCCCAGCAGTGGACAGATTGGACTGCCTTCCCACACACACACACAGAGTCTCACGCCTGACAGAAAGTCCCACCCACACCTAGATAAGAGAGGCAGCCATCTTGGATGTTTGACCATGAGCTGAACGCTGTTATCCGAGTTAATGAGCCTCGGTACCCTTTCGCCATGAGACTCGAGCCTTTCCTTTAAACGTGAGAAAACAGGAGAGAGACGGGAAGCGAGAGCCAGAGAGGCACATCCCTGCTTTTCTCCTTCATTCCTTTCATACCCTTCATCCTTTCATTTAACATTCCTCTCAACAAGAATCACCCCAGCTGGGGACTTGCAGTAAGAGCCTCTATTGAACCGGTTTCTGGACAAAACACTAGTTTCTTAATCAAGCAAGGGCACCACAATTACTAGAATCCTATAATCAATGGCTCTCTAGACAAACAATAAATCCTGTTTGGATTTAGCCACGTACGACAAGAGGGGGAAATCGTTCAATTAAACAGAACTCCCCCGATAGGGGATCATTTGCTAATAGGTACAATGGTGAACCGTTCAACCAATCAGATTGAGTTGAGGCAGGAAAACAAGCTTGTTTCCAAGATGGCTGACAAAACAAAGGGACCCCATGGCCTGCAATTATGTAGCGAGATCGCTTTTATCAACAACTCTCTGAGAGTTCCCTCGGTAGTGTCAACAACGACCAAAAAACGGAACAGAAATTCCAACTCTTCGAGGTCTTCGGATTGAGGAATTTGGATTCACCCTTGTGTATGGATCGAGGACGAAAGCCTAATATGACCCGGGAATTACATTTCCGGGAGGTGAATCTGAACAAATGATGGGAATGGGGGTTAGACGAATCCATTTGGGTTCTTGAAAGCAGTTTGAGGAGGTAATCGGAGAATATGGACCGGCACAACAAACGGAGCTAATTCCAGACAGCACTGAATCTACACTCTGTCTAAAATACTGTTTGCTGAAGCTATTTGCCACCATAGCTTTCTTTATCCAGCGAGGTGGGCTGACATGTTTGAACCAAGCTCAATGGCAGACATGTGATCAATAACTGTTGACGCTTCTTACAAAGAGCCTCCTCCCACTCTGCGTCCCATCTAGTCCTCGCAGACAAACGTCATCGAAGTCCCAAACAGCGTCGCGAATGCTACTGTCTCGACTCGATCGTACGCAGACGCTCCTCCGACTAGCTCGATCCTCCTCGACTCATACGCTCATCTCATCCTCGCTCCTCCTCTCTCTCCTCCTCTCTCTCCTCCTCCTCCTCTCTCCTCCTCCTCCTCCTCACCTCCCTCAGTCCCTCGCTCCCAGGTTTCCAGGATGCCTTGTTGCATCCAGACGGAAGCTAGCACAGCACTCTGCTGTGAATTATTGAAGAGGCCCACATGGCAGTCTAAATGGATTCTTCTTGGAGAGATCAATGCAGGGCTATGAGGGTTTATCGGACCTGTAGATGAAATGTACAAGGACACCCATTCTCTATTCTCCTTGAGTGTCAGCTCTTGCCTTACAGCCTCAGTCCACACCAAGACATATTGTATGGCACACCTGCATAGCGCAAGTCGCTCCAGGCCCCCTGAATTAAACATTAAGGAATTCAAGACAAATATGAATCATTCATAGATATTACACAGGTAAATAAAAGATGCCTAGGACGAGGAAGCTAACTATAATAGCAAACAAACGAGATGAGACAACACAGTTGTTCCTCGTGTTGTCCGACGACATCATCCTCACACAGGCCATCGCCGGGCGCCAAGCACGTCGGGGACTGCCGACTGGGTTGTCATGACGAAACCCAGGGAGGTGAAATGCGATGGTGACCTTCAAGAGTTACGACCCGAGGGGCCATGTGGCGCTGGGCTGGCTAACAACCCTCCAGCCACTTCCTCCGAGACCCATGCCCGCCTCGACCAATCAGCAGGCACCTAATTGTCTCTGTTCCAGAAGATAATCAGCAAGGGGGGGTTTTTTTTTCCAGCCTTTGTCATTTCGGTTGATTGGAGGAGAGGGAATGAGGGATAAAGGGAGGATAAGGAGATGGGAAATAACATGTGAGCTTATTGTCGTTGTGGTCTCAAAATGCTACAGTAAGTGGAGGAAAAATGGAACTGAAAAACATTTAATACAAAACAAAATGCAATCCATTACCCTTTTCCATTTCTTTTGTTGCCTCCCACTCCTTACGGGCAAAGGGCCAACTTTAAAAAGCTGAGTGCTCTGCGCCACATCGGATCCGTCTCTCTCTCTCCGACGGAAATCAAGTCTGGAATACAGTACTACGCACAGACAGTAGACACAGTTTACTGTGTTCCTCCTTTGAAGCGTGTAACCCATCACGTGGGAGTAACGCACATGCAACGGATACCGTTACAACAAGCGGCAATCAGCGAGTGACACCATCAAAGGAATTGCTGTTTGACAAAGTCTTTCAGTCTCAAAGTGTAAAATCTCATCAGCATGATGTGTCACACGCGTCGATTGACGAGTTAATATGTCAGGTTTAAGGAAACGCGGGAGAATGGAACGATTTTGTCTCTCAAAGTGTTGACCTGTTCCACTGGAACCGAGAAAAGCATCCACGATGGAAAAGATGGACCCGTGGACAATAAAAAGCGATGCGCAGGCTTGCTTACTGTAATTCTGACAGCGCATGCTGTATAAAACAAAGACCAGGGGGAGGTTGGGGAGCCTCGTCTCGGTAAAGATAATACGCTCCGACAAGGCCGGCTTCTATTTCATTTATAAGCAGGAAGTCGTTCCAATGCAGTTGGCCTGCTAAGTGTACCTTTAAAAGCAGCGTCTTTAATCATCGCACAAGGGGCTAGGATGTCTCTGCCGTGATGCCACCAACCCCATCGCCAAGCCAGGTTGACCCTTCATCACTCCGCGCACCCCCTCCCCCCCCCTCGCCGTTTGGAGTGACTGAGTAGGGCCCCCGAGGCGACGCCTATCCTCAGGAAGGGGCGTCTTCTATCTCTCCCTCTCCTGGGGTAGTCTGAGACGTCCTCGCTTTGCTGCCGAGCGCCCATACCCCCCGCCCCCCCCGACAGCTCGGCTCGTACGAGGAAACGCGTACACGTCAAAGCCATTAAAGTGTCAAGCCACACAGCGGCGGGAAAAAAAAACGAGGCCGGTACGTTTCATGGAAACTCGCGATTAGCGCCGGTTTTTGCTCTTCGTTCCAGCGGCCGCGTACCGCTTCCGTGAAACGCCTCGAAGGCCTTCGAACGACGGACCACCACCGCGCCACGGTGGATGCTACTCCGGTGCGTTTGATTGCTTTCTCTCTCTCCCCCTCCTCCCCGAACGTTCTGGAATACATTTGCATGTGTGTTTTTCGGGGACCATATGCTTCACGAGGAGATTTACAATGCAGTGAGACAATGTTTTGGCAGCTCCCGCCATGTTGCACGTTCCCCCCTTGCCTCCTCCAAACTCGGTGACCTTGTCCAGATTACTCGTACACGTCGAGCTCCGCCGAGGCGGGCTTTGGGCATCAACCTTATCCTTCAGCCTGGCTATATTAACATTTCTTGAAAACAAATGAGTTTAGCAAAATGTGTTTGCGTGTGGCTTGAGGGGATGTAAGGGGAGACGATGGGAAGTGTGTGTGTGTGTGTGTGTAGGAGGGGGGGGGAAATATTCTGACGTTGACATTTTCCTACTTAGAATTTCAAATTCTGTCACTAGCAGAACGGAGACTTGACTGTTTATCTTGAGGTGACAACTAACAAGCTCTCTCTCTCCTGGTAATTAGACTGCAGTGCCTGCACAAGGCGAGGCGGCGCTCCGTAAAGCTTAAATCATCATATATTTCTAGCTTCCCCCCGTTCCTCGACCGGCCGCATTCCATTTCCATCTCGACTGCATTAATGACGGGGGCCACACGCGTGTGCGGGTGGTGGCATGTGACAAGACTACGGAATGGCACACTCATCTCGTAGCTCATCTCACGTAAGTGATGAAGTGTATCTCCGTATGTGTGTGTGTGTGTGTGTGTGTGTGTGTGTGTGTGTGTGTGTGTGTGTGTGTGTGTGTGTGTGTGTGTGTGTGAGCGTGTGTGTGTGTTGCTGGTGCTCGTGTATTCCACATGTCTGCGACGACACTATGTGTGTCGAGTGTGCTTGTATGTAAATACCGAGTGGGATTGTGTGCGTGTGCACGCGCGTGCGCCTATAGCCATTTTTGAGCACCGTCAATGACAAGGTGGTGTGATTTAAGAGCAGGTCTTGAACAGTAAATGAATGCTGCTCAGGCATATCCACAAGCCCCCTCTCTCTCTCATGCATAAGGAATCGTGCGTGAGTGATGCTGAGAGGTTCGCAGGCACCATACTTAACCTACCTGGCAAGCAGAGGGCCTCTCGCAAGCCTTTATGATTGACCGATGGGCCCCCCACAGATCATATCAAATCAAAGACGTTTACCCATGCCGTGTCGAAAAGGGGCTTTTAAAAATGCTCATAGATGTCAACATCCAATTACCACCCTGAACCCTTTGGAGAACCCGAGGAAGAAGAGCCGACTGGCTGGGAAAAGAAAAAAAAGAAGTCAAAAGATGTGCCTCTCCTCCAACCTATAACAGTGATGATTGTCCATGGGCATCTTAGTCCATGTCCAACACAGGTATTTGATTGTGTGTGAACACACGTTTCACGAGGGCACGCTTCATAAAGCATGTTCAGGCTATTAAGTCTGGGAGAAGGCCCCCGCAACGGGCTGTCTCGCGGCAAGCTAGTCAGAGAGCTGCAGCTTCCAGGGATTTCTGTCTGTCCAACGTGACACAGACGTAGGCCTACATCTTCCCGTATAATGTTTTATTTGAAAGTGGGAAGTGGCCGAATACAGTCAAATGCGGTGCAAGATTTGGGGTTCCCTGAAGCCGCTGCAGATGAGAGGCTATTTTCATTGAGGCAGAGGGAGAACAAGAGGCGTGGTCTCAATCTCGGTTTAAAAAAAAGAAAAAGAAAAAAAACTACTCAGAGAGTACCCACCTGCTTCTTCCGTGCCCTGATGCTTAAGGCATTCGGAAGAAACGAGTCACTCCAAATTTCTCATGTGACGAGGCGTAATGGGAAATTGTAATACACAGCAACATCGTAAATTGCATTACATTACATTGCAAAGCAAACCCGTGAGCCATTTTCAGGCATCATAAAAAAGCTATAACGAAGTTACCACCTGTACAAAGAAATGAATAATGCCATTTTCTTTAACAGCCTAGGCCAAGGCGAGTCATCGTTCCCAGTTTGATTTTATATTTTGTAACCTTACAACAGAACCGTTCTGATCGAAGCAGCAATTACGCACAAGGAACGTCGGATTTGGTGAAATAATGGCTTATTGCGATGACTGAACGTGTAGCCCTATAATTATATTTAACGGGTTCCACTTGAAGTCTTTGTGTGTATATGTCGACATTCTCGAATTGAAAATATACGAGAGTCGTTGATAGGGGGGAATTATTCAGATGTTTTGTACACTGAAAAGTAGTCGTTAAAATGTTCACTATTGGAAAAACTAAATTGCTTTGAGGGACAACCAAGTCTATTTACCTTTTTGTAAACGTTGTATAGCCTAATGTAGGCTTATCGTTTTAAAAGTGAAAATAATTAGATGTGCGCAATGTGGGAATCTGGTGCATAGCCCCAACTAAGATGTCATACATTTTCCTTGAAAAAGGCTCTCCCTCAAATGTATATTAACACTTACGCTACTAAAGATATTTCAGAGGAAACTACGACTTGATTTGATCAAGATCAAACATCATGATGCCTTGAATAACCATACCTCTCGGTCTTCTGGTTGGAAGGGGTGGTACAAGCCCAGGGTGTCACCTGCAATCTCAAACTCAGATCCACCAGTCAAATCATGACTGACTCCACCTTTTATTGGATCCTTATCGAGAGCACATCGAAAAAAATACACACCATGCGTAAAACTAAAATCCCAAAGCCGACACGAATGTCCGAAAGAACGACCAAGCATGGATAGGCTCAATTCTGACGAACTGCAAATGTCAAATATTCAATACAGGCATTTTTCCAAAAACAGATAAACTGACATCGATAGGCTGTTTGCCATTCAACCGCCATTCAAAGGAAATGTTGGCTACCAGGTGTAGAATTACAGTTTTAATCGATACTAAAACGTCCTGTCTTCCAAGGGGTAGCCTATTCATATCTGCGGACATTATTGCAACGCATACGTATCTTATAGGACCATATCTACGTTTAATAAACACTCCCATTAAGATTGCACCTGCTACACGGAGTAGCCTACCCCCTTATAGAGATGATGGAGAATTGCATTATTGTCAAAGCCCGCAATCGGTTACTTTCCTCAATCTAACAACACACTCGCGCTGCTCTTTCGATTTTTCTGTAGTGTTAGCAAATCAGGATAGATGTGTTAAATGGAAAAACTACCGATATATCCCTCAAATGCCAATAACAAAGTGCATGATTGGTTACTTACATCTTTGTTAGAATAGCTCTGTCGTCTAACGCACACGACCAAACACCCTAAGGCTACATTTGTATTTAATCATACATTTGGGATCTTTTTTCAACCCCGTATACAGTGGCTTTTTATGATTTGGATATCGGACATATAGTTCGAAACACGCTCCTTTGCGGTGCGGCGCTCTTTTCCGACACCCTGCCTTGTCTTAGGTTGACAAGCATCTTCTTAAGAATTGTAATGCGTACTGTAGGAGACATTCTGTGGCAGCTTGGATAAGCTTCTTGCAGTATTCTTGAGAGGTGCTCTTCAGCTTGGCACCAGCCTGCGCGTAGCCTCTCTCTGCCTGCTACATTAACAAGTATGCAGTCAAGCCCTATCCAGCACGAATAAACCACACATCCCACGGCAAAATAACCAGTTGAAGTGTTTTTACTTACTTCAAAAAACATATCCAAGCATCATTTTTTTGTTTTACCCTGACAAAAATGCAAGTGCTCATACCTTTTTAAGTGATGGAGTTGGTTTTTTTGTTATCATTCAGCGTATAAAACCATTCACATCTTCTTTTTCAAAAAACAAATAAGCAGTAATCCCGTATGCCAGTGTCCTGCGACAGATCCAAGAGAAGCGCTTTACGTCTAGCGGTGAGTAATGTTTAAAATCCCCCCGATAGCGCAGGTTGCTCGGGCGCGTGTGATATCGCAGGACTGTTCCCTCAGCCGCGCTTGGAGAAACCACAGCTGTCCGCGTTTGGAGTCGCTGGGAGGGGGGCGGTGGCGGTGGTGGGGGGGGTGATGTCATAGACACCCCCCTCCTTCTCTTCTCGTCCTACTCTCTTTCCACCCACCCCTTTACTCGCAGCTCCCTCCTCCCGGTCCCCCTCCCATGCGCTTCGGTCTCCCCCCGCCCTTCCTGTCGTCTCCTCTTGACGTGATGAAGTCATACAGTTACCCACGCCTATCTGGTGGAACCATCCAGTAGCATCTTAAGCATCCTTTCCCGGGATTAGAAATAGGAAAGGTAGCGCGTAAAACAGACCAATACACGAGAGAGGATTTGATGGCAACCGCCCATTATGGCAGTGCGGCCATTGCGGATTAAAGGGATATAACATAATATGATGTTACTTGCTATTATCTACCCTTCACTGAAAGATAGAGAAAATAGTGTAATTAAAGGTGCAGATAACTTGAGGTTATCTTTTTTCCCTCTCATTTTTTGTCTTGCAAGTGAAAACATTTATGAAACATATTTTTCTGTGGTTTATCTTCATCTTTGTTCATAACAAAATGTAGCCTATAGGCCTACACGAAACTAATACGAAAGCACACACACACTCCATACACACACACAAACACACACACACAAACACAAACACAACACACACACACACACACACACACACACACACACAGGGAATATATCATTTAGTCCAACAACAGTTCCCTTCTCCTAAACTTAGTTGCTGATCCCAACAGCCTACGACTCCAGTGTGGCATCCCATCCAAGCACTAAGGACTGCTGCAGTAATGAACTCGGCCCCAGTCACTGTAACTAGCCCACACACCTATCAGCCTTCTCCACAACACCGCACAGACCCGCGCCTTCTCTTTTCCGTCGAGTCGTTTCCGTTCAATATGGATGAGGGCACCGAGGGATCTGGGGTCCTCATTAAGCCCACAGTGTAACCTCCTGAAGGGCGGCCACTGTGTGACCTTCCCCCCTCGGCGTACTGGTGGGAAAGTATAGCGGCTGCCTCCACACTCCAGTGCCCTCCACTCCTCTCATCTCTTCGCCATGCATCCGGTTCTCTCCCTTCTCCAACACCCAATTATCCTCTCCCAATCCATCGTCTCCTTCTCCCGTTCGCCCCTTCTGATCCCTTACTCTCCTGCCTTCCTTCCTTCCTTCCCCACCTTCCCCAAACTATTCCCGGTTGTTCTCCGACCTTCGTCTGACCCCCTTCTCGTTCCGCCGGGCCTCGCGGCCTCCCTCTCGTCCTCGCTTCGCACCTCCGGCGCTGTGTGGGTAGCGCTCGCGTCAATCAGGACCCCGCTCGACGAGCGCTTTAATTAGACGAGCGGAGATATCGTCTGTCACCTCGCGACGGCAGGAGAGAGAGAGGGAGGAGCGCCAATCACGGGGCAGTCGTCGTGACGGGAGGTGGCTAGGCCGCCCTGTTGATTGGCGATCGCAAAAGTGTGATCTCGCCTTAACACAGCGTTATATGCTTTGATTAGGACTGACTACAACTCTTAATATGGAGATGTTTAGATGAAAGCTGTCAAAAGTTCTCTCTGGAGTGTTTTTCTCGTTGCCCGGGGCGGTCCGGGGCAAACAGACAGCTAGCTAGCTAGCCCAGATACCCGCATATGGGGGGTTAAATGTGAAGTCATTATCCGTTGAGATCGCCACGTGTGATAATAGACATTTGATTCATACCCACGTGGAGACTATAGTGACCTCTCACCTTCCTATCACACTGTGTGGGTGTCACATTCAATTAAAATCGAAATGGCTGCATTTCCAAACCCTTTTCCAATCATATATTATTATTTTTTTATTTTTTTATTGGCCCGCCACCACTCTTCGGAGGACCCTTTTCCAATCATATTTGATTGGCACAGAAAAGCTAGTCACGGAAAATATATATAGATTAAGGCACCTAATGCACAAATATAGTTTGGTCTCATAATCAACTAATCAGGATAAGACTCAAAGTAGGATGGAGAAGTTTGATTGAAGTCTTTATCAAAATGTGACAAGGTTTTGACGACATAATCAGAGGGAACATCACAGATGTGGAAGAAAGGGTTACCACCATGTCATCATCACCCCATCAAAGATAATACATGGAATCCCACACAGAAATCCATGCATTTTTGAATAATAATAGGCCCATGAATGACAGCCAAGTTAATGAGACAAAACATATTTTCGTCCGGTTTCACGAAAAATATCCATCATCCTTATGGTCCCACCGTGCCAAAACAGTCTTTGATGATTTGATGCTAAGCAGATTATGTAAACGTAGTAGGATTCAACAAAAACAGGGAACGCCATCGCACGTCACCTCATTCAGAGGCGCCTTCCCGTTTATTTGACGACCACCGGAAACTTCTGCGACATCGGTTTCAAAAGTGTCACGTTTTTTTGTTGTCATCACAAATCAATAGCAAAACTGATACCGCCATCAGATGCGACTGCTACGCTACATTTAACTTAACACTTTAAATCATCATTTGACATGGAGCATTCAAAAAATGATACTTTTTTGGGTCTCCTGGTGTCACAAAGCACATCTAAACTATACTTGTGACGTCGCCAAACCTAGAAGTACATACACCCGCTGCCGATAATCCGTCTCAGATTGAGTACACTGGATGGGGACGCAGTAGATTGAGTACACTGGATGGGGACGCAGTAGATTGAGTACACTGGATGGGGACGCAGTATCTAAGTGACTCTAGTGACTCTAGTCTCCGCACTGATCAGGAGCAGGGAGAGAGATGGCACAGGAGCCACCGGAGATGATGAAGGGGAGCGTCGAAGTGACATTAAGCACGGGAGAGGCGCGAGGGACAAATGGCCCAGAACGTGGGCCCCTACACGACTGCCGTACGACTGCCACTGGTGGGGGAAGAAGAACCCATCGAGGGCCCCTCGGCTCATTAGGTTGAGGAGTTCTCAGAAGATGAGACTCTGTGTGGGTGTATACGCCAACGAGAGCACTTTGATGTCCCGACAGGTGGAATTCATTCTCTCTCTTTTCTCTTCTCACCGCCGTCATAATCCCCCCCTCTCTCTCTCTTCCTCTCCATTTCTCTCACTGTCACTCACGGTTGCCTGATAAACTGAGTGGCGAAGGATATGACTTCTTTTTTCCCCCCTCTCCTTTTTTTCGCCGCTCTCTTTTTGCCTCTGCCGTGCTTTGCTCGCTCTCCCTCTCCACCTGCTGCCAGGGCTCTGCGTGGATATCTATAGCAACAGGCTGACAGTGCACACAGGTGGGCGTACGTGTCAACACACCTCAGACGGAATAGGAAAGACGAATCCTGCACAAACACAAAGGAATCTTCACTCCGGTCCATGTTTCCCCATTCATATTATATCTCTAATTCCGATGTGATCCAGTATTGTTTTATAATACTGTATAATCCTTAAATCTGACAGGCAAATACAACAGGGGGGGGCTACGGAAGAAAATTCATATCGGTTCGCAGTTTGACAGAAATATGCTCGCTGGTCGTTTTTTATTTGATTTCTTCATACGCTCTGTGCTACTAGAATAGTTGCTGCCTAAAGTAGCCCGGAAACTAAGTGACAGTTCCTAGTCCCCCCCACCGCAAATAAAAAGCTTTGGAGCATGTGGCGATGATGCGATCCGACTCAACCTGGGAGAGGCGCGGCACCTGGGAAGCACCTGGGAAGGAGGAGGGGGGCGGTGACGGGGAGCGAACACCGCGGGAGGAGGCCTCTGGTAGCCCGGGTTCGCGGGGCTGCATCCACCCCCTGTCCACTTCGGCATCATCAAGATCTCGCCGACCTTCGAGGTTTCATAACGTCTCTGTTAAATCTCTCTCTCTCCCTTTTCTATTCTGCCTTTCGATCCCTGTCAAGGATCGACATCTCGGCGTTGCCTTGCCTCGTGGAGGAGCCAGTTGCTACGGAACGAATCCTGAAACGGTCGATTAATAGTATGTTAAATGCGAAGACAATTCGAGACGAGCAAGATGGTGAAAGATTGCGTCCCCCCCTGGTCGCTTTTCTACGCAAACCCCTGTCAGGTTTCATGTCGAACGCACGTTTGAGCCGCGTGCTAGCAGGCCACGTGTCTGAGCGGGACAGATGCCCTCCAGTGCTCATATCCTCACGTCCACCTGTCACCATCCTTCATACTGTGAAGTAGGGCAACAAGCTGTCGCGTGATTGGTGAATTCACCTGTCAGTCACAGCTCCTCTCTACTCAAACAAGAAGAGAAACAGAGCACGGGTCAGTAAATATACCTACTCTGATGTGCACATTTTAAAAGTTCCGGCTGTTCCTAGAACAAGGAACAAGTCAAAAAGTAGACTAATGAGGATGGAGGGCGTGCGTTCGGGGGTGTTGCACGTCAACAATAACACCGGCCCGTTAAGGATCTATGGCTGGCGTCTGGCACTCGCAGGTCGTGGCTGAGGTGAGATGGGAGCGATGGGGCGCAGGCATGGCCTTTTCAGGGGCCAAGCGAGCCCAAATGGCCCGAGTGCATCCCAGCTGCTGAGAGACGGAGATGGAGCCCAGAGATATCCGTCAGAGGGCTCACCGGTTGACGTGACGATAACATCTGCTGACTGGCTGTGCTGTTGACTCTCGGAGCTCTCGGAAAACACGACGCTCTCCTCGAGTGCACTGCCGCCGCCGCCGTGGAAACAACGGTGAAAGAGGGGGTTCGTCTTTCAGAGGTGTTTTGGTTTCTCGTGAGGCTTACAGTGCAGGGGGGTTGAAAGTGGAAAGCGAGGATGCAAATTCTCTCTCTATCTCTCTCTCTCTCTCTGCATACTGTGTACACACGCACGTAGTAGGCACACTACGCACGCACAAGCTGTCCACACACACACACACAATTCAAATTCTCAGTTCCTGCCAAACCTTGTTTGTTTCTTTCCGTTTCCCATTGTTTAGAGTCAACATTCCCCCGTGGATCCGTGGAACACACAAACACACCAGCAGAGGTGCAAGCTTGCATCGGAAAACACACACACGCGCCCACACAAACCAACTTTTACAGTAAAAAATGTCCCCCACAAACACATACGATATCATCGTTCGACACTGGTCGTATGGTCCCTCGCCATTCCCTCAAAGACAACCGCCGAGCAAGCCTGACGGCGTGTTGGCTGATATAGGCCCCTCCCCTCAGCTGATCCCAGGGACCTGCGCTATGACACGGCTGCCATGTCGGTGCCAATTGAAAGTGGCAGTGGGGGCTCGCCTAGGAATCCTAATCACGATGGGGTAATTGGCAGCCGGTTCAGACACTTTGCGCATGGGAGGAAGAGGTGTGAGTGTGAGTGACTGTACGTGTGTGTGTGTGTGTGTGTGTGTGTGTGTGTGTGTGTGTGTGTGTGTGTGTGTGTGTGTGTGTGTGTGTGTGTGTGTGTGTGTGTGTGTGTGTGTGGAAAAGAAAGTCAGAGAGAACAGTGTTTGTGGTTTAACAGCTGTTGACAGATGCGCCACGACGAAAAGTAAATGAGAAAGTGAGAGAGTGAGACAAAAGGTGAAGCGCACCAGTTTGAATCCCGTTTTAATTTCCCTACAAATAAAACCACAAAAAAAACATTCACGTGGGGGGCCCTCATCCAACGCGAGTGCAACACGGCGCATTACCATTTTATATAACACAATAACTTGGATCAAACGACTTCAATACAGCGCTTTTTAAAGAGGTTGCGAGATCTAGGCCTCCCTCGTTCTTTGTCGAGTGCCAAGGTCTTTAAATACACACGCCTCAGAGACCGAAACACGCAGGCCTGACCTCGAGGTTCAGCTCAAGATAACAATCATCGAAGACGCCGACAGGCAAAGCGAGCGCGAGCCGCGGAGGGATACGCCAGCGCTAACCAGGCTGCCGAGAGAAAGCGGGTCCTTCTCGAGATGCAGGCACTTCTAAACACACTCGTGTGGCGAACAAACTGTACACACGGGAACCTCCTCCGGACCGACACCCTCGTCGGCCCCTCCGTGTTTCTGCGGTTTCTAGGAGACTCTGGGCTTTGCAGCATCCACTGAGAGGTTGGGTTTTTGTAGCGTGGTGCGCGGCTAGGCCGACGGCTTGGTGTGAGTGACGGGCGTGGACGCGGGCGTATGAAGTTTTGTCCTTATTGTGCTATCTTGTTTTGTTTGAGCAGTCCATAGTCCATAGTGATGTTGCTCATCCATGATTGTCCCAGTGAACAGAATGACAAACTCACGCTGTGGTTGTGAATAGTTTTTTCCTATTTGAAGCGGGAATGTGAAGCCATCTATATCTAGGTACGTATGATAGCTGGGAACAACGTGAAGGAGGAGCTGGAGACACATGATGGCGGATGAGACCCCTGACTAACAACTTCTCTGACAACATCGAACTCACTGAGGCCTAAGGGCCTGCTTACCTGCCCAAGGAGATGTGGAGATCACGAGCGCGCTGGCTGCTTTCTTTTAACGAGGAAGTCTAGACATTTAGAATCAACGACTGAAGGGGGAAATTGAGTAACTTTTGGTAAGAGTGAGAGGCAGAAAGAGAGAGAAAGAGACAGATTTGAATACATTTGAAAAGTCGAGTTCAAGTAGGGTGAGGGTGTTAAAAAGGCAATGTCTTATATTTTAGCATGCACTGCCCCTGAAAGACTGTGCCGTTCAATGTAGACAACTTTAAAGGAGCTCTATCAGATGACCCCAAAAAAAAGAGACACTGGCGACCTAAATTGGGCCTCGTCACACAGACGACACAGAGAAGTTAAAGTGCCACATCCTGACACCACCGAGGAATTAACCCCCCCCCCACCCCCAAATACCCGAGAGGAAAATCCCCGAAAGAACAACTTCACTTTTTCTCCTTAAGAGTCAGATATATCTGACACGTCGGCGGATTTTCTCTGCCTCTCCCTCAGGTGTCACGTCCCCGCCGCCAAGCCTTTTATCCACTTTGACGCTAAGGCGCATTATCATACCGCTGCTATTCCAGGGGAGAGGATGAGGTGTGTGTGTGTGTGGTGGTGGTGGGTGGTGGTGGGGGGGGGAGCAGGGCCAGGGTGGGTGTCACACCAACAGGTGGAAATGTGTCTAATGGGGTGATGGCCTCACTGACGGCTGGGGATTCAGTCATTCCCACGAGAGCATCCAGACTTAATAAAAAGCTTTTGTGGCCTCATAGATCCTTCTATTGCTTAGAAGAAGAAAAAAACTCGCCCAATTTCTTGCTTCAGCGAGGATTGTTCGAATGTCGGATTTTAGAATTGGTACCTCGAGGACATTTATCATTTTGACTATGCAAAATATGTTTCACATATATGTAGGGCTGCCTTTAGTGTCTATTAAGAAGATGAATACGGAGCTTGTATCCCGCTCAGTACAGGCTTCGGTGGAGACACAAGTTTAGCTTGAGTGTGTTTGAGCTATCGCCACAGTCTATTTTACAGCCCACTAGCTTTCGATGAACTCATAAAATTACAGTGCAGGGTCTTTCCCTCGAAAAACCCCGTCTTTCCACCTCTCCCCAGACCTCCATTGCCTCCGAAACTCATTTCAAATCACGACTTCTCCTCCTATCGCACAATAAAACAACTGCTCAGATATAATACATTGTCAATATTACTGAGTACGTATGCTCATCAGGACTGAATATTGATCCGCAAATGGTTTGCTCGCACATTTTTCAAAAAGCAAAGTCCTACGAAACGCTTATGATGATATTTGGTTAATAAAAATCCCCCAAAATCTCCACAGGGGAATCCCAACACATCCATTTAAGATGACCTTATAAGCTTCAACATCAGAAAGCTAAGGGCATCAGACATGATGCCCTCCACTGTCAAGAGGTTGTGGATCAAACCACAAAACTGTCGCTGGCTTCGTCAGCCTAATGGCAAAACGGACGATGAGGCGATGTCCACAAAACAGAGACGAGAAGGCATATTAGAAGTGGTAGTTGGCAGTCCTAGCCAGGATGAGAGGGACCAGACGGATCCAACAGCGCTCACTGATGTGAATGCATGCAAGGCTAATGAGCTTTCTTCATTGACTCACTGTCTGAAATGTCCTTGGGTGAGGGAAAAGAAATAATTACGCTCAATCTCGCCCCTGACTCTGTCGAGCTTCCAGGTGAGTGGGCTGTTGGCTGTTTTGATCGTATTCTGATCGTCTCAAGGCACTCATAAAATTAGTTACACTAATGCCTTACCACCGCGAGGTCAAAGAAATGTTTAAAAATAAACGGGAAAGGTATTTACCCCCAGTGCCGTGCTGATGACAAACGGTAGCTGTGTCTTGTCAGTTAAGGTCAAAATAGAACGTAGAAGTAGTAGAAGTAGAAAAGTTGTAGAATCTACACCTATTTACATCTGCCACAGCTCATTCAGGCATGCTTCGTAACATCAATCATGCTTGGTTCACAATCTTTACGGATATTTGAAGGGAGGGGGTTGGATATTTTGAATCGTGTCAAACAGAAGCTAAAATAGCTAGCTTCGCAAAACTTGCCTGACCCAGCTTTAACTTTCCAATGCAATCCTCATATACAACTGCATTAGCATCGGTATATTTTCAAAATGGCCGCTTGACGGTCCCTTCCTCTTGAGATGCCCACAGGTCTCGGGTTGATTTCATATTACCGTCTAACCAAATATGACAAAAATATTCTCAAACATATTAGATATCCTGCCTTTAAGCACTGACCTTAAAAATATGCAGCAGTGTAGGCCAAAACTAACCTGGCTCTGCCCTCCTACGTACTTCCGCTCAATTTTCATTTTGCTTCTGTATTGCGTCTGGGCTTTAGGTACGTAAGTCAGATGTCTCCGGTTAACTGTCTACCTATTAACCTGAAGTCAACGCTTTTCAATGGAGCGAGCCCAGACTCTCTGTACAAATGAAATGTACGAGAGTCTGGTTAGGACCAGGCTAGGCCAAAACCATGTGCTACAGAACTTTGATATTGGGGCAAAACCAACTCCTGGAAGGTTGATTCCAGGGCTAGGTTCAACCTGAAAAAGGCGGGCACCGTTTTGCGACTGTTTATGGGTTGAACCACATGTTTCCTTGAAACCATTTGTGAAAATGTGTGCAATGGGCTTTAATGCCCGTCCTCTCTTATTTGGTGTCTGAGCGTTACCCAATCAGCAGCACCGTATCGGCCATATAAACCCTGCCATGTTAAAAAGGCAGTTTGCAACCACCATATTTGCAACGCAAGCCTTTAAGTTAACGTTTTGCATCATTTTGTCAGGGCTGAAAGTGCCCCCAGGTGTCCACTGCATATAAACAACCCAGGCATGGTTTTATTCAAGTTTTTCATGCTTAGACTTTGGAAAGATGTAGCCTATCCTTAACGCGTCACGTTTTTACAACTAGATTCTAGCCAAATGCTTCAGCATTTTCTGTATGGAAAGCCAACTCTAAGCCAGCAATAATGCGCTGAAAATGTTCTTCATGTTTCATCAAAGTAGGCCTACATGCCAATGCACAGGATTGGAAATTCTTGTTCTGGAAACCGCCCACGGGATATTTCACACAAGGAGCTGGTGAGAAAAACAATGGTTACTGTTACTGATCAGAGGCAGTTCTATATCGAAACAAATGGAGGATTCAAAACGACTTAAAATAGACTTGTAAATAGGAGTTGCCGAAGGAATTTCAAATAAAGTTCCACACAACAAGAATTGCAACGCTCACGGTACCTTCTGTTAATGCTATCGAATGACTTGAATTGTTATGCCGTGCGATGATGTCATATATGATACATGATGTCATATTCCACTTCCTTATCACCAGTTGGACCAAATAGAATGCAGGTGCATTGGAGTTGTTAGGCCTATCAGTTCATTTGCAGAGTTTGACCCACCCTGTCTCGAAGGTGTCTGAAAGACATCAATCTCTCATGAACACCGCTATGTGAATCATCAATCCTTAACCACTGTTGATCCTCCCCTAGAACATGCCCAGTGACTGTAAACCTCTTTAATTACATTCATCAGGCCTACGCTTCCATCTCCTCCCACTCCTGTTCCGACGATTAAAATGCGATCGAACCCCACAGTGAAGCACAGAGAGAGCGGGAGGGGAGAGGTGCTACGCGCGGCAGCCATTCCCCATTCGCTCCGGCGACGCTTTAGCCAGAAAGACGGTCCTCGACGAGCGCTCGGGGGTAATGACCGCACCTTTTACGTAACCCGGCGTGATTCCATCGTCAGGGTCCTGGGCACACGCTCTCCCCAAACACCTGTCCGCTCACGCTGGCGCCCCTGTAGAGTTTGTTCATTATTACACTGCCCAGTGCTCACATCCTGTCTCGCCTTGGGTCATTCGCTGTTTTTCTTTCAGGCGAGGGACTGCGTGAGTGTGAAATGAAAAATGAATGAAGGAGCATTGCTTGTTATTAAAACGCGAGTTATGAGCCGAGAGAGAGAGTTAATTCAGGAAAGTGAGTGAGAAAGAGAAGAGAGAGAGGAGGGAGGGAGAAGAAAAAGAAGGTAGTGTACTTTGGGAGTGAAGTGGTGATAAAAGAGTGTTTGCAATGCTGGCTTTAGATAACTCACATCTCTTTACACAACCAGAAGGGGTTGTCAAAGTAACGAAACATGACCCGAGTCCTGACACATTGGCTGATTGGCTGTTTCTCTAGAATGTATTTGCCCAGAAAGATGACTGCCTGACACATTGGGCCAAATGAAAGGTTTAAATTGCGTCGGTATAAAACCGGAGAATAGAAAGGTAATCACTCTGTTCTACAGTAATCGAGTCATCTCATTTGTATGGGCCTGAAAATGAATATCTGAAATGTAGTTTAAGATGTGTAAACACTTGTGTGGGTGTGTTTTTAACTGGCAAGCTATGTTGTTTCTTGGAGAAACAAAAGCAAGAAGTTTCAATATTGCTTTAGTCCTTGAGAACGTCTGTGAGAGTTCAAACCGGAATAAATCTCATTAGCTACGACAGTCACACTAAAGCACCGTCAGCGAACCACAGAAGATATCTCATCAAGACTCGAAAACGTTGCTCTCCCTCAGTCATAAACACCGGCTCTTGGACGGAGACGCCATTTCCATCCTGTGGAAGTCCTGCTCTTCTCAAAGGGAAGGCCGTTCCTCCATTGCCCTCAGAAGACACTTGATCCATTTGGAACGCCTTCCTCAAACCGAGTATGCTCTGACACAAACTTAAACAAGTCAATGCGTTGTTTCATAACGTGTACTTATGTCTTACTTGCAACCGATGACCTTTGTCTTCAGTCCCAGATGCATGCAGTAAAGGCATGTTGTCTCTTCGAATTTACTCAACGTCCCTCGGGTTGAATTACAAGTTGTTTTGGTGGCCAAACACCAAAAGCAGGCCTAGTACCACCATTAGGAGATGTTTACATCTAGCAACATCTTTAGCAACGTGCCCCTGGGGGATCATTTAGTCATGTCATTGGCAGTGCAGCGAGACGCCGCCATGCCGGATTTGATGGTAATTCGTTTTTGGCGTACTATTCTTTGGCGTGAATACGGATGACGGATCGCTTTATGTACTTTTCGAAGCGTGCCCAGTCGGTGCTTGGATCGTGTCGGTTGTCAGTAAGTTCACATGCGATAAAACAAGTGCAGATATTTGGCCATATGGTATATTATTCTTTGTTGATAAACTACAAGGTAATTCCCACTAAGTGGTCCAATCCATGCTACTCTCAATGATTCAATTTTACAAGGCAAAAAAGCTAAATGAATTGACTATGTATAGTGTATAATGTATTTGTAATTGGGTGATACAAGTCTTTTGGATTGCGTACAGATGCGACTGGCGTTGCGTTTTCATTGTACACGTTCGGCCCTTGCTTGCTATTTGCGTTCAGTGCTTCAAAACTAGGGCAAGGGTGTGTGTGTACATGTAAGGATGTCCCTCGAGAAGAATGCTCCTCCATTCAGCTCTTAAAGAGTGAAAGGTTACGCTTCCAAGACGGAATGTAAGCTTGTTTACAGCCATCTCAGCTTCGACTCAGTGTTTCTCTAGCTCGCTCTATCGCTCTCGCTCTGTCTCTCTGGCTCTATCACATTCTCTCTCCCTCTCTCCCTCTCTCCCTCTCTCCCCTCTCTCCCTCTCTCCCTCTCTCCCTCTCTCTCCCTCTCTCCCTCTCTCCCTCTCTCCCTCTCTCCCTCTCTCCCTCCCTCCCTCCCTCCCTCCCTCCCTCTCTCTCTCTCTCTCTCCCCTCTCTCTCTCCTCTCTCTCTCTCTCTCCCTCTCTCTCTCTCTCACTTTGTTCTGTACTCGGTCTCACCTTCTGGGCATCATCAGCCCTTCTAATCCATTCCCTCACATTAAGTGCTGCCTCCACCCCTATGTGGCCCGCAGCAAAGCACTAGCTATCAGTCGCCCTGTCCCCATGTCTCCTCAGACCCTTCTGGTGGCCAAGACAACATGAAGGGAGAGCCACCCCCTCCAGGGCCATCACGCTCATGCTAATTTGGTTCACTCCGTGATATGAATGGCGTCTTTTTTTCCCTTCTCTTCATGGATGTTACAACACAACAAACATAATAGGATTTCCCCCTCCCAGTTTTGCCCCTTCATAACATATAAGGAAAGCGGCTGATACAATTGTGGAGTTTTGTATTGATTGGAGGTTTGTTGCCGTGGATTGTTGCATGTGTTCACTGAGATACAGCTGCACTGTAAAGTCATGAAAGCAACCCGTGGTTATTGGAATGGGTCGGTGTCGCAGTAACAAAAGTATTGTTCCATTAAGTGTTGCTTAATGTTCCTAGCCCGGGAACCTGACCATTTTAATTTCAAAATACATGAATGTGTCATTTTCAATGAGAACATTTGAAGATTACTTTAAGTATTATGATTGTGTAGACCCTGCACCGTGGAGAAATACATTGAGCAAATGTATTACGCTCGAATTTAAAGTATTTACATTTGATTTAAGTTAGCTCTTTCTCTGCTTGGGTACTGAAAGGAAGTATTGCAGTGTCATGAACAGTGTGACTGGAATCAAAGAGAAAGGGGCTTTACCTTTCTGCATACAAAATCAATCAAAATCCCACTTAGGTCATAACAAACCGATCATCAATATACATTTACTTCTCAAAAGCTAGGTCAAAGGAAGACACAGGGGAACATGACTACCTGTATCTGTACCGTGCAAACATTTCAAGTAAAACTCTGCTTTCCTTTACGAAACAAAGCAATTATCGTAGTCCAGAACACCAAATGAAAAATCAATTCCCAGTCTACAAATAGCTCTTCAACAGCATACATCACAGTACGAGGTGTCTGTTTGAATTCTTCCCTCCCACCTGAAAAGCAAAAGCCAGTTTTTTGGTAATGTGGTTTCTGGACATAGAGAGACACGTGTCGGTGTTCGTCCGTGGCACGTCTGAAATGCCTTCGATATCAAATCACATAAGAGAGTTAAGAGTGAGCGCGAAAGAGAAAGGAACGTTTCGACGTCCATGTGACCCTCAGACATCCATTCAGGCGTGGAAGGAAGAACTGACGAAATAAGAAAGAAACCATTTTTGTTCAATGATAAAGCAAACGGGCCAACGTCAAATTGCTTTGAAATGTATCGCATTCGCTCCATTGAGTGAGTAAAATTCACTCCGCAACCCTCCTCTCCCTCCCTCACTCTTTTCGTCCTCATTCATGCGACAATGTGTCAGGTTTAGCGTCACCTTTGAGAATCAGGAACGCTTAGGGCAGGTGGTAACTCTCTACAGAGCTCTAATGTTGCCTAGTCCTAGTCTAATGGAGCTGTTCCTATTTACAAATCAAAGAAAGGTTACAAGTTAGACTAAAGAAAGAAATTGCAGACTAACCAGAGTTTTAGCTTGTGCTGGACCTTACAGTATAGGCAAGAATACCGTCTCGATTCCCTCTTGAAATCCCTGAACGATAAGAAGCCGGTCAATAAGTAGTGGAGAAATTGTCAAAATACAATGTCATACTGTGAATCCTTCAAAACTAACTGTCAGCATCCTTGCCAAGCATGCCAGACTTACAGAAATCTACTTAATATTATAGCCACAGTTCACTCCTTCAACTGTGACATTCATCATTAAGGTTTGCTCCGGAACAGTACTTCCTACTGGGATATTTGGTTGAGATTTGCTAATGGCCTCTTTGAAGGAAAGCTCATTGCCATTTCAAGACCAGACCCCCCACAGTCCGATGAGCAAAGTCAGTGAGTAGTTGCAAA
This sequence comes from Mallotus villosus, assembly GCA_903064625.1. NCBI lineage: Eukaryota > Metazoa > Chordata > Actinopteri > Osmeriformes > Salangidae > Mallotus > Mallotus villosus. Next base: position 251,657 of record CAEFZP010005732.1, read on the forward strand.
GAAGCAAGTCTGTGTTGCCACATTTTTTCGTTTTGATGCTTACACATGTCTGTCATCATCTGCTGTGTTCTCAGGGGGCCATAAAAATCCTTTCTGAACCCGAGACGTCTGCGCTTCAAGGTGAAACGTCTCTTCAAGCCGCCTCCGTGTATCATCTCTTGTCGGCATTTCAAAATGGCCGCCTCTCTCCCGCTTCTGAGACGATCCCCGCCTCTTTTGTCTCGGAGGATTACAGAAGGGCGTCCGCTCTCCACCTTCGCTGTCGCTGCCTGTCAGCCCGTCTTCAATCTCATCTGCTTGGCCATCTCCAGGCTGCTGATTTAAAGGAGACCTCCTCCGCCGCCACCGCCCCCCTCCAGTGTCTCCTCGTGCCTCCTGACAGTTCCACTATCCAGCCTTCCTCCACCTCCTCCACCCCTTCTTCCGCCGCACCGTGATGGATCACGTCCTCCGCGGGCCCGGGCCTCGACATGCAATGCAAACATGCATCCATCATATGTAGAGGCGTGACAGAACGGTGTAGGGGGAGGAGAGGAAGGGGAGGCTGGAGTTTTTCTGGGGGTAAGGGGGTGCCATCGCTGCTGGGGACTGTAGGGGAGGTTTGGGCGGGGTGGGGGGCGGGGGGTGGGCACTGAGAAAAGGGACGAGTCGTTCAGCGTTCGGAAAACAAAACAGTTTAAATGTCATGTTCTTCCTTTTCTTGGTTTCTTTATTTGACATTCGGAGCCTGGGGTTCTGATTGAGGGTGGAAATGATTGCACTTGAAAGCCGGGCGAGTGTGTTCCATTTGAGCGCGGGGCCCGTGCTGTTCGCTCGACCATGTAAGGATCCCGCCACCCTCCTTGACGGCTGCATTACGATAATAATTACCCTCGGCTTTCATCGAGATATCACACATTCGGGGGGAGAATGCAGCTGTGTGCGAGAGTCAACAATGAACACCGAGGTCCACAGATGGAGAAATAGCTTCCCTCGGACAGATTGCAGCTGTAGCGAGTTCACGCATCGGCAGACTCAATTATAAACCACCCCACCGATTCCTCCAACTTGATCAACAACAAAAAAAACGGGAACAAAACTGTTTACTTTCCCCCTGTCGAGCAAACAGCGTTTAAAAGATGCCACTTATGTATTCAACATTCTGTCATGCACGCCCGCGTGCACATAGGGTAATTATATAAGTGGTTTTGACTCCTGTTTACCCAACTTTGATAGATTTGATAACGTTCCGATAACGGAAAGTTGAGGGGCTCCGCCACGAGTCTCGCCGCGTGACCTCGCAACTGTCTCGTCTCGTTCTGAAGTCAGGAGGCCCAAAATGAGAACGTGGATAACTATTCACCTTTCGCTTTTTATCCTCCTCGGTTTTTTACCACGGTGCACATTTGAGCGTGTGACACGTTGAATTGCAGGGCTCGGGTAATACCCGTGGACGATAACGCTAGATTTTAGTCGAGCGATGCTCGACTGAAAACCCGCGTCATGCTGCGTCACGTCCATTTGCTAACTGTATCTCTAAATAATTGTCGATGCACCGTTTCCTAAGAAGAGCGACCTTGGAGTGATATTTGTGTCGATCACATGTGTTGATGGAGTTGTGTCAGAGATGAAGGAAAGCTGTTTCGCCGCTCGAAGATGAAAGAAAAAGAAGTTAATAGAGACGGCGGAGGAGGAGAAAGACGGGAGCGAGACGTGGAAGATGAAAGCACACGGGCGGTGCACCGGGTCAGGAAAGGGACTGGGCAGGTGATGAATGAGGGCATCTGAGCAGGACACTGTCTAAGGCGTGGGAGGAGGTCGAAAGGGTTCGCTCGCTTGCTCACTGGACCCACGAAGACAGTTAACACATCATAGCCAAGCGCGCTACGCCAAAGGCCACGACTGGGTATAGCTCAGGGCTAGAGCACTGGGCTGAAGATCGAGAGGCCGCTGGTTCGATTCCCCCTCCCTGTGTGGCTTTAGACTGAAGCATCGGCTCAAGAAACGCATCGTAGCATCAGCGACAGAGCCCGTTAGTTCCGAACACAGCTATTAATAAACCTTGAATTGGCCCTTTCACTTATCTAAACACGAGGAACAAGTGAATGTCTCTAATCCAAGACGTTTCAATGACCTGTCGTCGTAGCGGGGCTTACGCAGTACAGCAGCCGACTTAATTTGTCATAAGCAGCTCTCAACCTGACAACAGAGCAGATGCATTGACGCACCGCAATTTAAGAGAATGGTAATCGTCGGAACAATTAGCAGCCTCTCAGACAACGTAAGCATAATAATCTTCAGTGTTCCAATTATTTTGCCACAGAGTGGTTTAAACGTTGAGGTCTAATTTCCTTTTTGGAGAGGGATTTTACTTAGCAACTAGAGAGCATGCAATTTCTGGGGAAATTGTGAGGGTGTGCCTGCTTGTCCGTCCCTTTAAGTTTTTCCCTTCTAGTGATATTTTCAAGCATTTAGCCTACTCATAGTCTATTGCATAATAATTCATTAAGAACACCCTTGGAAAGAAGCTACTGTAACAACGTTATCACTGGAAATATTTCTGATGGAATGGCGATTCAAACAGTAGCTCTATATCTGCTAACTTATGACGTGCCCCCCAAAAACGTACATAAACTTGACATTTATTTAGTGGAAAATCGCTCATGCATAAAAAGCTCAATAGCGATCATTGTCAGTAACAACGCAAAATGCGATATAGCCCTTTGTGGAGAAGCTGCCCCGGTAAATTGTATAATACAGTGTTCGTCTTGGTGGCGATCGTTGGTTGAACGTTCCGTTGTACGGTTTAGGCTGAAATTAAATATTGCTTTCATGAACAGATTGACAAGTTTAGGCTGTGTCAATGAAGTTCGGGTTAGTAGTCAGACAGTTTCACTTATTGAAATACTTTTGATTTAAGGGAGTGCCGAACATGTTCTGTCGCCGTTTGACTTCCTACTGTAAACAGCTGTGGATGTTTTTGTTAGCTACAGTGTCTCGCGTAGGCTACAGCGTTGCAGTACTCGTTTGAAATCACAGGTAATGATTATTTCACCAACCAATCGTTTACTTGTAATCTAATGTCATAATAAATCGTACAACGAAAATGTATTTGTGAGTAATGTTTATTTTAACGATTGAAAACAGATGCATCATAGACCGCTGTAGTATGTGTTGCCCGGGCAACATAGGCTAATGTCATAAAATGGATCGCAAGCTGGTGTAGGACATATTGATTCATCTAAATGTATCAACGTCAATATATAAATGTTTTCTGATATTTTAAAGCTACCTCAGAGACGTCTGAATGTCGAGTTGCTCGCTATATTTATAGCATAGAGTAGGCTACCGGACACCGTGAGCTCACAATTCAGCCTAGCCTACATGACACAGTTCACTCTAAACAGCCCAGTCAATTCCAACCCAGCAGCTGGTTAAATATAGGACAGAACACACGTTAACCCAGCAAGATGGGTTGACCATTTAACCCAGAATGTTGGGTTGATCTGATCATTCAACTCCTAAATGCCTAGCTAGCATTACCTGAACTGTATAGCAAAAAGAAGTAAGCACACATAGGCCTACAACTAAATTGAATAATACAAACACGGAGAAAACATAACGTTGTTAGAAACGGTTTTATTGGTTTAATGTAGCCTACTGTAGACTACCTTTTCTATTTTTACCATCCACTTTTGGCGCCTTCACGAACGAACAGCCAGTCGTTAGTTAGCGTTACTACTACACTACAGTAGAGCTATCTACTAGAGCTAGCTACGCTAAACAGTCCAAAAGCAGACAGTTGCAAATAAAAACTCCTTAAAACAAATCGTTTGCAGTACAGTACGTTTATTTCGGTAGCGTTCTTCTGTATAGTTGAAATTTGCCTCTCTGGCTAGACTAAATGTACACAAAGTTGGGCGGTTGCAAACTGAGGAAACGGCTAAAACAAGCTAACGCTATCCTCAACAACACCTAGCTAGGATTCGGACAATCTCACCATTCAGATGCTGCAAGAAATGTGTCTACAGTACACCACCGGTGACCGGACTAGTATTTTTGCTGTCCCCTTACAATGTAAGGGTAAAGTAATGCTTCTGGCATTTCAAGTTAGCCTAGCTATCTCCCAGAAGTTAACGAGCTGCTAAACGAATGTTCTTCTACAGCCTGGCAGTCACGCGTGTTTTCGTGACGTTAGTGACGGTAGGAACGTCAATGACTGTGGCTAGCAAGTTAGCCACATTAGCTTCACTTTTCGCCACAAAAATGTACTTTAAGCTTAAACCATGCATCGGAACGTAAATTCTGATACAAGCAACTCAATCGCTACCAAGACGGAACGTTTTACCGGGTCTTTCTCTATGTAGTCCAAATATTGACCGAGTTTTAGGGGTGGGAAAATAAACAATAATAATAATAATAATAATATATATGTGAGATTACAAAGGATGGCCACGTCGTCATCGACGTGGCACACCCAATTAATTACCAAAAAATGACAGTTGAAAAAATACATGTTAATGAATGTGGAAAGATTAATACCAAATACCTCTGCATTTGATACGGCTGCTGATTTAAATGTTTAGGATTAAAATGGATTTTTGGACATTCCTGCGTACTGACATGGAATAGGAGATATTTATGTTGAAACGCAGCCCTAATGGGTACACTCTTTCTTCTAGGACAAGCAAAGCATGGTAACTAGGAAAGAAATGGAGATGGTTTGGAGTTTGAAATCAGGTTCACAACACAGGTTTATCGTCGCCCCAAATGTGCTGCACTAGGAAGAGCGTTTTAAACCAGTTTTTCCCAAATTACTTTCAGTTAGGGGAGTCAGGTGGCTGAGCGGTTAGGGAGTCGGACTCGTAATCTGAAGGTTACCGGATCGATTCCCGGCTGTCTCACATGACGTTGTGTCCTTGGGCAAGGCACTTCACCCTACTTGCCTCGGGGGGAATGTCCCTGTACTTACTGTAAGTCGCTCTGGATAAGAGCGTCTGCTAAATGACTAAATGTAAATGTAAGTTACGAGAAGTGTCTACTACAATATTCTAGGTCTCTCTACCTCCATATTTATTATGTGAAGGCAATGTCTTTTTGTGGACATGAATATTGTTTATAGGATAGAGAACGTGATGCGGAAAAAAAAGACAGTGAAGATTCATACAAGAAATTAATGTTGATTAACTGATAACCAAGATAAGGATTTAATTGCAAATGGAGACATTGTCTTATCAATTAATTTGTATCCTATTTTGTAATCACACCCATTGATGGTATATAGACCGTGCAGACAATACAGATGACCCTCGACAATGAGGCGGTGCCCAGTGCAATTACCCGCAGCTCGGAATCACCAGGGCGACTGAGATGATTGTGAATCTCCAGAGGACCGAGGTCTCCTTGACTCCTGGTCTCATCCAGGCGACAGAGACTGGGACCTGAGCGGGTATCTGGGAGTACACTACAGGATGGAGCGGGCCTCACAAAAAGGCACAGAGCAGGCGCTACTTCGGCGGAGGCTGACGTGCACACCTTCTACCAGTCTGTGGTCACCGGTGCCATGTTCTACGCTCTGGGATGTTTGGATGCTGGCGTCAAGGCGGGCGGGGCCAACAGATTGAAGAAACAGGGAGTGCAGGCTCCAGTCTGCGGGCCTAACCTTGGCACCCTGGCAAAGCAGTGACGGAGGCAAGGGCATTTTCCAAGCCGCCAGTCGTAACGGACAAAGCCTCCCCTCCACGGCATGGTTGTCGTGAAATGATGGCGGCGAAGCGGGGCGCGAGACTGATCGCACCCCGGTGTCACATGGAACTACTGGTAAGTCCGTCCTTCCAGCGACCATCAGACTCTCGAGTGTCTCCCTGTGAGCCAGAACACTGGCAGGGCTGTTGGAGCACACCCTCCACCAATCATCCCCTAACCTCCAATCTACCTCCATGTTACCTTTCTAGCCATTCTTTTGTATTTCTTTCTATCTCGACACTCATCTGTATGGTGCGCTGTTTCATGCTGCATGTTTGTGGTACTGTATGTATGGCACCGGTATTGCATACAATGCTTATGATTAGTTATTGTGCGTGTCAAAGGCTTGAACGTTTATACATGTTCTGTGTTTCACCTGTGTCACTGAGTCTCCCTGTGTGTCTCCCTGTGTGAAATGTGTTTTTGTACATACGTGACTGTGTATGTGTATTAAAACCTGTACTTTTATGTTTTGTATGCGATTCATGACCACCATTTCTATCTGTAATTAAGGGATCCAATTAAACTTGTTTTGGGCCTTCAAAGCACATAGCTTTGAAATGGCAGCACCAACTAGATGGCAAGCTAGATGCTAAGCCCTTGAACAACAGTTCTCCTCAGCGACTCATTTTACATTTTGCTTTCTTCCAGTCTGATTGAAATCATTTACCAATGTATTTTTCCATAATTTAAAGACTTATCATCAACATCAGTCCTTCCGTAGCTGTCTGGGTAAAGCCTCTGTGTTTCGTTTGTATTTTTCCACACAGAAGGGTTTGAAGAGTTTTTCCGAAACGTGAAGTTATGGACATACACCATTAAAGAGCAGTGCGTTTGATCAATCGAAGGAGATCGTTAGCTCTCCTGACTGTCGGAGGCTGGGAGAATATGAAGGATCCCACAAAATGGCTGATTGCATTATACTACATCCTGCCCAGCTGCCAGCTGCTTCCTGACAATGTGATGAAGAATTTTTCCCGAGCCCCTACTCCAAACAGTCAATTAAGAGACGACATTATTGAGTGATTCAGCTTCTGCACAGATGTCGAACCTGCAAACCTGCACTGTGTTTAAGATGATGTACGAGTATTTCATTACGTTTGGGTTTACAGTATGCCAATTCGTCGTCCAACTCTTCTTTTACAATTTCTTTTTTTTAATGTATCTTTCAACCTGTATTCGAAACATGTGTCAAAGGAATTACAGTGTTTGATGCAACCGCAACTTTCCGGCCAGTACAGCAACAGTGGTACATAAAGTAAACATGTGTGTGACCAGCAAAAGACCAGTCACACTAGGATCTCATCTAATGAGCAGAGTGTGTGTGTGTGTGTGTGTGTTTGGAGGGGTGGTTGTTTTGGAAAATAAAACCAAGTGAAGCTATAAACCGATGAACGATCGTGTACTTGGAGGACATTTGGTGAAAACAACTCACACATTTGAATTGTACTATCATGGATCTGGCTTTTTACCAAAAAAAAATCAATGAACATATCGTGTGAGCCATGCACAAAATAACCAGAGGTTTCCGATGTGTAAACACATCGGACGACTGGGCTGAAGACACACACACACACGCACAAACTTGGATGTGTACCCATTTCCCCTCGAGAGCTCTAATTGCCTCTGAGGCCATCGCCCGCGTTTTCATGGTCAATCAGGCGATCTTGATCCTGCAGACGGGCTGAGACTGCTCTAACGAGCGGACGGACGGAGAGATGGAGCGACAGAGGGCAAATATTACAGTAAGTGAGGCGAAAACCCGAGAGCAACTTCCCGCCCCCCGCGTAGTAGAAATCAGTGTAGCGTGGCCTGGGAATGAAAAACGGAACCCGTTTTGTTCCAGTCGACGGTGGTCCATATCACCCATACCGCAAGACCATGCAGCATGTGGTTTTCAGATTTTCGGCCGCATTGACGTCGTTTTATCTCGTCGTATGTCTCTCGTTCACAGTTCACGTACGCGAGTACCGTAAATAAACTTTAGGCGGGCATAGCGGGACGATTCACCCTCGCCAGACTCGCTGGTGGGTGGAAGACCGAACCCCTCAAACCCGCGGCACTTTTCCCCTGAACGCCTCCGACGAATCCTACGGCTCGCAGTCATGGGCCTATTCATCCATCTGAAAGAGAGACTGTGGAGGAGAAGTGAGAGACTGCGAGTGTGCCAGGCTGGCGAGTCCCAGGGGCCTGTCTTGAAATGTGCAGCTGACATCGGGTGCAGTTCAGTGGGTCCGAGGCTCCATCTGCGCTGGCTCTCCCATTGGGTCTCTCTGCCCAGTGAAGACCCCCCCCGCGCTCCCCCCCTCCGCCTCCCACAGCCCATCCCTGGCTGCTGTGTACGGCTGGACTCCAGCTCCCCAATGCCCTCCGCCCGCAAAACACACACACACACACATACCTACAAATAAACAGGCAAAGCACCCACACACACACATTTCCATGTGTATATCCACCCCCGCGAATGGCTGCACGTGCATAAATAATCGTTGTCTCCCTCTTTCTCTCCCTCCATCTCTATCTTTCTCTCATGCCCGCACACACACACACACACACACTCTCATCCACCAGGGGATCTATATATGCCACTCCCTCCTTTACATCAGCTTTCGGGGGTAGTGTTGAGAATTTTTTTGACCCTTTGAAGATGTACCACAAGGCCCCCCCGAAATATCACAAATTTGCATCACTTATAACTCTGCTGTATAGCGAGCGGCAATCCCTCAATCGCATCGGCACAAACGCACAGCCTCCCCCCCCCCTCCTCCCCCCCCCCACGCAAGTCCATTTCCATTTTCTCTCCGAAACTACGTGGCATCTCAACGTGACAAACTTGAACAACACTCGCACAGGTTCCCTTGTTTGTTCCTTGTTCCTCGCCCACCCGCCGTCTATAAATAGACCGTCGGGGGTTAACTGTAGCGACGGCATGCGATACACACTCTCACAAGTGAGTCATCTAAACTGCGAAGAACTGCACAGTGCGCGTCTGCCAGATGAACAGATGTTGCCGCTTGTTCGGCGGGGGCCCTTACGTAAGAGACACCCCCCGCCGTAGATCGCACCGGGAGAGAGAGAGAGAGAGGGAAGGAGGGGGGATACTCACAGGACATGGATGGTCCCCTCGGCGAGAGGGTGATCTATGGAGAGGGAATGCGCGGGGGAAGGGAGGGAGGTTGGCGCGTTCCCCCGCAGGAGGCGTTCCCTCTCCTCTCTCTTTCCCCCTGGGATGAGATGTTGTCGATTGTGGGTAGGTGTCCATGAAGGTCGGGGTTTTTGAGCGCGCGGTCCTAGTTTGAAATCTTTTGTCTCGGGGCCAACCAAGGTGCGCCGGGGACGGAAATGTGAACCAGATTCTCTCTGATAATCGAGACTTAGAAACGTGAGCTTGGATGGATGACGGATGCCGTCCATCCCATGGTCCTCTGGATGGATGACGGATGCCGTCCATCCCATGGTCCTCTGGATGAATGACGGATGCCGTCCATCCCATGGTCCTCTGGATGGATGATGGATGCCGTCCATCCCATGGTCCTCTGTGTCGCGAAAGACTGAGTGGCAGCTGGGGTCGGTAGACAGCTGTGAACTCTCCTGTCTCCAACAAACCCCAGCTGTTCCCTCTGTCTCTCTCTCTCTCTGTCCCTCTCCCCCCCCCTCTCTCTCTCTCCCCCCCCCTCTCTCTCTCTGTCTCTCTCCCTCTCCCTCTCCCTCTGTCACCCTCTCTCTGTCTCTGTCTCTCTCTCTCTCCTATCTCCACTCTCACCGTATCCCAAAGGATACCCAAGGAACCGTTAAACATTTTCATCACGGTTCCAATTTCGATGGCTTTTGTTCAATCAGCATGCAGGACTACGTCCGCATTGCAAACAAACTCTGATTGAGTGCCATTCATACGACGGATTAAAACGTAATCAAACCTGGGAATGCTCGGGGATACTTAGGGTGGCCCTCATTAAAGGGCCTTATATTATAATGCGCCAAACTCAAAATGTCTACCGCCGGTTCACCGAGAGGATCACATCCAGTCCAATTACAGTTGACGGGGAGTTCCAGGACCTTAACACATGTGGTCCTCCGCGGAGGTGGAAATCAGTCAAACGGAACTTGATGCGATTTGATGGGCGATCTATGGAGAGGCCCTGAGCCGGTAGACCCCCCGTGTGCCCAGCGCTGCCCTTGGGCACGGCAGTGTGTCTGGTGCCCACGCTGGGCCAAGGAAGGGCCGCTGTCTGGGTGTCTGGGTCTGGGAGACAGGACCCACCGGAGTGATGGATCCATTAGATGGCGGAGGGGAGGAATGCTGAAGGGGGGGGGTGGGGGGGGTCGACACACACACGGGGGAGGGGGTTGGGGGGTGGGGTGGTGGAGAGACTGACATGAGTGTGTGCCGGGCAGTCAATCACGCGAAGCAATACACTCACCCTCTCTCTCTCTCTCTTGCCAGTTCCTGCCCTTCATCCCATCCTTCACGACCCCACTCTCTCTCTGCCTCCCTCCACCTCGTCTCTCACCTTCTCCATCTTCCCCCCCTCCTTCTCCGCAGGATGGTAGTCCATTTGTCTCGGCACTTGCTGACCTCCCCTCACCCACCCACCCCCCCCGCCCCCGACCGCCCACCTACCCCACACCCACCCCCGAGAGCACGCCCGTCTTCACCTCACCGTCTCCCGAAACGCTGATGACCTTCCCACCCCTCCCCCCGCCTCCCCTGCCCCCTCAGACCCTCCCTTTCATCCACCACCTCCCCTCTCCACGCACCAACACCGCCGAAAACATGTGCGACCCGACCCCACCCAGTTCCAACCCTCGCGCTGGAATTACAGCCATCCATCTTCCCAGCCTTCCAACCCCTCTGCCCTGTTCCAGTGGTACGGACTCGCCCCGTACTCGACGGGGTGGGGTGGGTCTCGTCGGTGAGATTGAACGCAGCCCGCCCGGTTCACCGGAACACCCCCGTTGATCGGCTGGACCAGCTCAGAGAGGCCCGGGGGAACCGGAGCGATCGCCGGGTTGAACTTGACGTGGGGTGGAAGGCTTTTCTCCAATCAGTCCCGAAATTCACAGCCGATGACTGAGACACCCCTTGGGAAATTCACACAGTAACCCTTATCAATTGTACGTGTGTGTGTGTAAAGGAGTCTATGTAAAGGTACTGGGGAAAGGGTTGAATGTTCCTGTATATCGTAACACAGGAACACGTGTGTGTGCATTTTGGTGATAAAGACTGTGCAGGATTGAGTTGGGGAGTAGATATTACATATTGAGGGCTGTCAGCTCTTCTGACGGACTGGGACGAACGAGAGACACCACTCCCTCGCCGGCAGTTTCCAATGGCAACCAATATGATTCACCTGCCACCCCCCCACCACCCCCCCGCCCACCCCTCTCTTCCTCATACCGTTTATAGTGTTTGCTCTTCCCGTTGGCCTCGCTCCCCCGCCTGGGTGTCCTCGCTTTCCCGATGTTAAAGAGCAAACCGTCGACGCAGGCCCGTGTCGGAGGACATCAAAGCGTTTCTCGTACACTTCTACCCGGTGACGGAACTACAGTCAATGGCAAAGTCATCCTCTGGATCTGATTAGACCCGGACACACGACGGCGAACCACCGCTCGCCGGTTCAAACGTTGTTTTTCTTTTGGTTCTTAATTCAATGAGGGCACACCGTACCGCTGGATGTTCCCGTCGCTCCGCAGCAACACGATTGGTCGAATCCCAATTCACACCTGACTGTGTAATGTACTCCAAATGAAAGCAGCACGTGATAGGGTGTTCCGACATGACACGATCTCCTAGTTGGTGGGAGTGAACAGTGCCAGGTCCTCTGACCGAACTTGCAAGATCGCGTTTGTTGCATACCCGTTACACGCACTCCTTTTTCATCATGCAGGAGGGAGAAATAGAAGAAGAAGAAGAAAAACAAACGGTGCAGCTGGACTCTTTTCCCCCTGATGATTACCCACGCCTTTCATCCTCGGGGATGTCTTTGTAAGGTCCACAAACTACCAGAAGAGCCGTTAAGTCCTGTAACCCCCCCCTCTTAGATGATGAAAAAAAAATACGCCCCCCCGCAACTCAATCCAAAAAATACAGACCGGTTGGACGTAACTGCTCTGAAAAGTCGAACATTTGGAGATGCGTTTTGACGGAGGGCTCAGGGTCCAGGGACTAGAAATCCCATATCAATCCGACGACTTTAGCAGCAATATAAACCTCCCCACTGTTCACCCACTTTGCGCGCCAAAGTCGAAAGGCCTTGAAGATCCGTGGTGGCCTTTAAGAGATCTTTGACATCTCGCTTGAACGACTTTCAACTGACCCCAATCGTAGATGTTGTGTACTGTAGATCCAGTAAATAAGACTTCTAAATCTGATGACACTCCTCTGTCACACACACAAGAAACACACGTGTACACAGACTCAAAATGCCTAAAAACAGAATCTCAGCTTGCCTCAGATTCTTCGCCGTCTCACGCACACAAGTCATAATTAATGTCATTGTGCGGGAGGAAATCAAAACATCAAATTATGTGAGGGGATAATTCCATGCGACTTTTGGGACGAGTGGGAAATGTCGCATTCTCGACAGGAGAGTGCAAACACCGGATTCCTCCCACAACGTGCCGAGAGAGAACGAGAGAGAGAGAAAGAGAAGAGAGAGAGAGAGAGAGAGAGAGAGAGAGAGAGAACGAGAGCCGTGGAGAGGAGCGACACTTGACTGTTTTCGGGAGGGAGGGAGGACGGAAGGGATGGAGACAGACACGGAGAGAGAGGGGGAGGGAGGGAGATAGCGATAGACAGACAGAGAGACAGAGAGAGGGAGGAAAGGGGAGACGTAGGGAGAAAGAGAGAGAGAGAGAGAGAGAGGAAGGATGGGAGTGAACAGATGAAAGAGGTCAGGATAAAGTGTGTGCGTGTGGGGGGAGGAGGGTGGAATAACATAAGGGGGAATAGAATCAATTGATGTGCGAATAAAGGTGATGGAGAGAAAGTGATAGGGGAGGGCAGATGGATGGAAGCCATTGGACTGGACGGAGAGCTGTGAAGGATTGGACGAGAAGAGGAAGGTGGCAGACGGTGGGTGGAAGACGAGAAGAAAGATGATGGACAGATGGGGAGAGGGAGGACGGGTAGGGATGGAGGACCGCTTTATGAGGAGAGGAGTATGTGTACGTTCGATATAACACGTCGCTTACGATACACCAGAGACCCAAGCGAGCGAGCTCCACAACAGATGTGTCTGGGCTACGTGAAACATCTGGCACGTTCGGCTGTCTGTCGGATTGGTGTCAAAGTATCCAACAACAACAAAGAACGTGTCGGATTTGTTTTAATAAGGCCTGGTTAAAAGTTTGACGAGACAGGAGATTCAAACCAGCGCCACAGCCTATACAGTACACCGTTACTGTAACTACTCATTCATTGAGATGTTCCACAGCATACAGATTTGACCCACATAAACTGTAGTGTACGTTGGTTTGCTTTGTTTCCACGAGCATTCAGGTTACTGATCAGCTACTGAACACCATGATATTTTTGATTGGTAGTTTTCGAAAATACCACGGGTTTCTCAAATCATTCATAATTCAAAAATGATAACGTCAACCTTAATTGACTTCAAATCGTCTCTAATCACCTCTGTCTCTCTCCGAAACAACACACCAACCGCGTTAGAGGAACGATCAAATTAGTCATGATTTCTGAAAGGATGATCTTTAAATATGCAATCCATATGGCTCTGCGAGCACCATTTAGGATTAGATCATTTTCTTTAAGTCTATTATTTAAAATGGAGTACATCTCTTCCAATCCACAGTTCCTCTCCCCCATTGCCTTTGTTTTAGCATGAGATCATATTGAACCCTGTTGGAGAAGTTCACATTCTCCAGGGATCCCTTATTGGGTGTTTATCTAGTCGAAGGGGACTACAGAGCTTCCGGAAGGGAGTCTGTCCACTATGATATCCGTCAGTAGCCCATACGGCAGACTAGGAGACATCTTGTGGGAACCCTCAGGGTGGGTACAAATCCAAATTCTTCTTGTCAGGAGGACATAAATATTTCCTTTTGTGTTTATGGTCCGTTGTGTGAGAGGGGTGTGACATGTGTTGGGTTCTATTTTCCTGTAGTGGCGGGCGATGTGACAGGGAGGATTGCTACTGTACAAGGAGAGAATGTTTGGTCAGGGTTTTTCTTGAGTTCACTGAAGGGGGACTGACTTGAATGGGTTTGAAGAGAGCGTCGGGGAGAAACTAAAGCGAGGGCTTTTCTGTCAACAGGAACATTGCAATCACGGTAGGTAAGAGTGCAGAAAATGACATGACAGTTTTCTTGATATCATTCCGATCATTGTCATTTACCAATTTTCTCGCGATCAGCTACAACTGAAAATGCTCCGATTGTGTAATTGTCTCATAATTACTTTGAGTTCAATCAGATATTCCAATCTTTGGACAACAGACATTTTCAAAACTGCATATGACTGCTGGCTTCCATAGTTGCCTGTGAGCAAACAAACATGGAGGCTGTACTGCTGTTTCTGGGTTGCCACTGTCTGGGCCTGGGTAAATATGATCGGATCTGACAGAAAGACCTTGGCAGTGCCTACTGGCACCACTACCTGCTGTGCCCTCTCTGCCTCTCGTGGCCTCCCGTGGAGGCAGAGTGAGCGATCAGCACCGGCGCCCGCCAGCCCAGCGCGGCCTTGACAGACAGGGTGTCAGATTTGCCCCTGGACTGGTGTTAGGAGACCCCGTGCATCATTACCTTGTCTCTCTACTGTATCTGCCACTGTCTGCTACTACGGGTGTCTCAGCTGCAGAGACAGGATAGAGTGCAGCAGGAGGCTATTTTAACCGAAGGGGATAGTTGGAGACTACAGGTGCAATGAAGGTGTAATTCTTGGCAAAAATGTAAAAAGACATATTTGAAAAAAATCTTATAGCTGAAGCTGAATTAAGTCATTTGACCATTGATTATATTTAGAGTTTGAATATTGCCGGGTCAGAAAATGACCTCAGACTTCATTAAAGTATAAAGAGAGCGACATTTGACCTCGACACAACTGCTGCGACCCCCCAAACATAATTAAAACACTCTCTGCTCTGAGAATAGCCCCCCAAACCCCTCCCCCCTTGCCCTTCCCGGACAATGTATTCTGGGGAGACTTCAGAGAGAGCTCCCGCTCCAGTCCCAACCCCATCAGGAACTTTGTAGGAAAGTAGACACCCCTTAATCGTGATGAAGGGGGATGTCCCAGGGGAGCAACACAGGGGTGGGGGGTGGGTCTGCTGACTAGGTGCTGTGGCTTCTGTCACGGGCCTCTCTCTCTCTTTCTTTCACTCTCTCTCTCTATCTCTCTCTATCTCTCTCTTTCCTCTCTCTCTCTCTACCCAGAACTCTCCTCTCTGGCCGAGTGGCGGGTGATTCATGACGGACCCCGGGGGGCCCGCCGGCATCCGTGGGGCAGGAAGAGGAAGCTCTTTATTTCCTGCTTGTCAGGATCAGGGGGAACAGCTACCCGATGCCCACTGCGGTGTGCTGGAAGAGCAGTTGGGAGGTGGTGGGTGAAGGTGGTTTAAAAATAGTGGACTTCCTGTCCCCTGACAATGACAGAGCAACTGCCCTCTAAACACCTGGTGCATGGTGGGGTTTTCATGGCTTGGGGTTAGTTCAGTCCTTTATACCGTAGCATTTTCCTAAAGAAAAAAAAGCTTTTAAAGAACGTTGCTGTTATCGTAAGGTCAAGGGCCCTTAAAAACACTTTGAACTTCATTTATGTCCAGAACTTCATCTGGGGAACCAAGCACAGGTTCATAGATTGGCATGCTAGAGTGGTCCCCAACATACCTTTGTGACAAGATTCAGCCCAGTTGTCAGCAGAGACGACGGTGGTGCCGTCCCAGTCCATTTTCTCTTGTTCCCACTCCTCCTCTCAGGAGAAATAGAGAGAGATATCTGTTCCTGAGAGAGGTTTAACTGACATCCCCGAGAGAACCGGCAATTGTGCTGAATGAGAAATCAATAGCGTTGTTCTATATTAATTACCTGCCCGAGGCAGCTGGTGAGACGGGAATGGAAAACGAAGAACGTTGTCGTAGTGCGCGCGTGTGTGTGTGTGTGT